>JAEIHY010018504.1:0-56800 GCA_018904565.1 Drosophila tsacasi
CAGGGCTCCTACTCCCTGATCGAGGCCGATGGCACCCGTAGGATTGTGGAGTACACCGCCGATCCCGTGCACGGATTCAATGCTGTGGTGCACCGCGAGGGAGCAGTGGTGAAGGCTGTGGCTCCGGTGGCCAAGGTTCTGGCCCCGGCTCCCCTGCTTCACGCCGCTCCGCTGGTGGCCAAGGTTCCTGCCCTGGCTCCCGCCTATCCTGCTCTGGCTCCTGCCTATCCCGCCCTGGCTCATGGTTATGGACCTGCTCTGGGTCATGCATATGGTCCGGCTCTGGCTCCTGCCTATGGACCCAAACTGGCGCTGCCCGCCCTGTCGCCGCTGGGCTATCACTAAGTCAAAGGATATGAAATAAAAAACGGATGCCGACCTCTTGCCGCAGACCGAACCATGGACACATCGCGACCAACTTCTCCTGCCACGTGGCCTCCAGATCGACGAGGGATGGTGACTGGCCGGGCCACGGGCCGATCGTAGTCGATAGTAGTTGTTAGTATTAGTTGAAATGAAAGCGATTTATCGAAATATGTACATACGAATCCAAGGACACTGGACCCTGAATCCGAGGCCATGTCCCCTCATCTACACTCACACACATTCTCGAGGCGCCTTTCATTTTTGTTTCTTGTCTTCTTAGTCTTAAGGCTGTTTGACCGCGATAAAAACTCTATAATCCCCGAACATACAATCCCAACTCTTATTCTTATTTAATCCGAGCCTGTGCACACCGAGTAGAACTCGCAGAATGAGAACCGAGATTGCAAATAAACGAACCGAAGCTATGCAAATGGAAAAGGTAAAGGCATTTTTTGATGGGAGGGGAATATATAATTCTATCAGATTATTGGGAAAATATAAAGATTGATTGTGGAATATTAAAGGAAATGTGTAAGACAAATGTTTTTGGGAAGGTGAGATCTTAGAGGAAGCTGGAAACTGTGTTTGAGTATATTAACATGACTGAAGGTAAGTAAGAACTAAATAACAGAATGTATTTTAGTTTTGCTATTAATATATGTATTGAATATTATTTAAATTCAGATGTATTCATGTAACCAAAAATCCTTTCCATCATATCTACTACCAAAAATACATTCATAAGTTTCATAATAAATTCTAAGAATATTTAAATAAGGTTTAAACATGCTATGGTTCGGTGGAATGTGAAAAAGAACTTATTTATTTGAGCTTAGAAAACTTAACCTAGATTCTAGGGTATTTATGAAATGTATTAGAGATTTAAGTATTTCGAAAATGGTTATAAATAATGACCTATACTTATACATTTCTTTCCTTTTAAACGAAAGTAAAAGAACTTGTAGTTTCAGAAATAAATTAAATAATAAGTAAGTATAGTAAAGAGAAAAATGTTGGTTAATTCAATTTATGAACCCAAAAGCTTACCTATCTTATAGAAATAGTTTCCAAACATTATTTTAAATAATATTTACCTCCAAGAATTATACTAGTTCTTGACTGACGGATGTTGGCAATTAATATACTAATTCCATCGTTTTAAAATTTATAAATATAATTGACAAAAGCAGCAATTAAATATAAATGCACGTACTTTAAATTATTGCATTTTAAAAGCTGCTATTTAGAGCAGGCTGCGACCAAAGCAGCTCATGAAGCCCAAGTAGATTTCGATCGCAAAGTGGAGCAATTTAGGCTTAGAATTTCAGCCCGTGAGCGTGGCGGTGACCTTCCCTCGCCTCGAACAGGTCACCGCTACTGCAGTGGCTGCAGTTTTGGCCGTCAATTGAGCGTAAGCTAATCGCTCAAGGCCCAAACTCTACGTTCCACGCACCGCTACAAAAAAAACCTGCGTAATTCGTAATTCGAGCGACGCGGCGATGCAAAGTGGTCAGAAAAATAAAATTTATGGGCTCAGTCGTAGGAGAACTTTGCTGGTCAATTGGCAATCGATCCGATCGGATAATTGGCAGCCGGCCACAATGGGTTGTTCTCCAAGCTGAAACTGGATACTGGCCATCCGCCGCGCCTCGATTAGCTCTCGATCCGGCTGCCGCCGGACTGACCTCTATCTGGAGAGCTGGAGACCAGCACCTTGTCTGCACATCTGTGCAGGGGGGCGCCCAGGCATTATATGTGCATATTTGTTTATGTAAAATTTATGGCTCGCATAATGAGTTTTCGTTACATTTGCAATTGCATAATGCGACGACGACGCGACGAGGGGCCTTTTGTTGCATTCGACATTAAACGCTCTCTTGATGATTTAATAAAATTAAATTGAAATGTTAATCGCGACACGGGGCATGGGCGGGAAAGCGGGAAAGACACATGTGGGGCGAAAGCGTAAAACAATGGACGAGGTGCAGCACCTTAAGAGCCGCTCCAACAATGGGCTCGAAACAAGAGTTTCCTCGTGTTTCAAATAAAATAAAGGGAAATATAGGGAAAATGTATGAGAAGTGCATCAACTCTATAGATTCTTTAGCATATTAGAAGGATTAAGATAAATAATTTTATTTTTTCTTACTAGAACATCAAAATAAACGAATTTTTAACAATTTGTTGTGTCTAACAGCTATCATATAACTTTAAATATCGATGTTATTTCAGCACTAATATTGAACTAATAATTTCCAATTAAATTCCAAGATCTCTATAGAAAATATAATACTCATAGGTCGGTCTTGATTTCCTTTTATTTACCAAAAATAAATAAATAAACCCTTACCTCTTACAAAGGCTTTATATTCCGTGTTCAAGCCTTAAAAATAAACAAATTCGCTTTCATCCAACACTGTTTTTCTATTTTTAAATAGGAAGGCCTTTTTTCCATTATGCATTCATATTATAATCCCCAAAAATCGCACCACACTTTACTAATCTGCGGCATCCGATTAAATTTGAATGCGAATCGCAGTTAAGTTTTCGATTATAACTAACGGTCGCATATTAACGCCGGCATTTTGTGGCATTGTTTTGACGGATTTCACCCATTGTGGCCACCAGTGGCCACCACCAGCCGAGAGTGTTGATGATGATCATAATCATCATGACGAGCCGCGACTGGCATAGCTGGCGTTGCTGCAGACTTAATGATTGAGAGGGATTTGTTTGCATTTTGAAGTGAAATTAACACAGAGCGCGACGGCGGCGGCGGCTTCTGGCAGCGTTTTGTTATGTTTTCGGTTTTGAGTTTGGGTTTAGGTTTGGATTTGGGTGTTCGAGTGGGGAGCTTGGGGGAGCCCCATCCACTCCAGGTGATTAAGTGATCACGCACACATGTAATAATAACATGCCATCAAGCACGCTCGATTGCAATTGTCGCCTCCGAAGAGCTGGCGAGGCGGGACAATTAAAATGCTTGCATTTCGCGTCATTTCATAATGGGATCGACGAGTGTGGGCTTTTACACGGGAAAAAAATGAATAAAAAAGTAGTAATGATTTGTTTATTGGTAAGTATTTAAATAGGCTGGAAAAGCGGGATTTTTAAGACACAATTTAAGATTTCAAGGAAGGAGATTACTATAATATATTGGTCTCAATATTTATCAGAAACACCTACAGAGAATGTGAATAGAGCCTCTTTATCATTTTTATAATGAAATTAAACCATAAAATCTATACTTATTACCGTTTTATATACAATTTAGCTCATTATTGAACACGGAAATAAATATTCCCACTTCGCTGATCCCTCTTTAGTACCTCTTATTATTTAACCACCCTTTTCTCCCAGTGTACCTTCTAATAAAAGAGCTTGAAACACTCACCCCGTATACCAGGGACCTCGGGGGCCGTACAAGAAACGCTTGGCCGTCTTCCACCGCTTCCGTGTGTGACTGTCGACGGTCTTGTGGTGCAGTGCCGCCGCCTGGAGGCGCTGCATCTCCTCCACCTGCCGCACCTTCCACGGCATGTAGATCTTTTGCTGGAATAGGCGCCGGTTCTCCGCCTGATGCGTTGCCCGCTGCTTGGAGGCGGCCTTGCAGGCCTCGTAGCATTCCGCCCAGAATCGATTGATGGGCTCCCACAGATGCAGCTCGATGTCGCGCTGATAGTGATCGTACAGGGGCTTTACCTGTTTGAGAAATGCCAAAGAAATGGTTGAGTACATACAGAGAAAATATGGGAAATTGTGGGTTGTAATAAATAAAATTATAGGTATAATAATTTATATAGAACTTGGCAACAGTTCATAGCAAATTTTCATAAATTTATTAAGATAAAAACATGACGAGAAACATTTATTAGAATAAGGAAATAAATTTAGCAATAATAAGAATAAGGAAATTATTGCTAAGCAAATGTTGATAGGAACATGTCTAGAAACATTTATTGATGACAGGTCAATGTTGATAGGAAAATGTCTGGCAACATGTAATGATAGTTAGATGTTGCTAATTAAATGTTGATAGGACCAAGTCTAGCTACATCTGTTGAAACTAATATTACTAAGCAAATGTTTCCAGTAACATCTCCACAATATCCATTGACGTGAGGAAATAATTGCTACACAAATTTTAATGTCCAGCAATGCCTTGTAAATTTTGATAAGAATATGTTTCAAAAACTTGTTTGATACTAGGTAAATATTGTTAGGAACACGTCTAGCAACAAATGGCAAACGTCAAGGCAAAAGTTACTAAGCAAATGCAACATTAACACATCAATGTTGCACAGATACTTTTATACCTTAAAGGACAATTTTTATAACAAACCATTGCATGACATTTTCTAAAATTTTAATCGCAGCTTTAAATATTGATTTCAGTTTAAAATGATTTCCCATAATGATTTTCTCGCAGTCCGCGAAAGACTGAGCGAAACTGACGTTAATGGCAGCCTGGATTTGTTTTCGCTTTCATTCGATTCAGGGGCACTCTTCGTGCGTGTTCGAGTTCCATCTGCTGGAGATCTGCTTGAGATCTGCTCGAGATCACTGCATCCACCAGCTTCAATCCCAGGCCCAATCCCCGTCACGTCCGTTCAGGTTCAAGTTCAATGTGCACAGGAAGCGCTCGATTGCTCGATTGTTGGGTAGGGGAAACCAGTTGGACGTGCTCGGCTCCCCGATGGAGCTTTATTTCGGTGTTTACCTAATGCCCATCCATGGCTGATCCCTGGGCATCCGCATTGCGCGACGGGAGGAGGTTCTTTTGCATAATCTCCGCGAGCGGAGTGATCGTTCCAAGGCGCTGGGCACAAATTAAAAGTGAATAGATAACACCCTCCAAAAGGCAAAAGAGCGGAGCTAAATAAAATATTTCTGGTAAAATCTCCACCTGGTGGGTGCATCGACGGCGGAGACGACGACGACGCCGCTTTGTCATTCGACGACTGACTGGTTCCAAGCGCTGCGCCTCTTCGAGCCACAAAACCAGACCACTTTCTTGGCGCTCAGCTCAGTTGCCGAAAGAAAGTCCGACGAGTCGTGACCGACCGGGAGCCGCCGCGAGGAAAAACAGTTTTTGAATTAAAAGCCTCCAACTTGGAATCGCTCTGGGATTCGGACGCGGGTGCCTCCAATGAAAGTTTCGATTTGGGAATTTGTTTACTTGACTCAAAAGCTGCGAAGAGTTTAGTTTGTGTTTAACGGCTCCAAAATGTGCAATTTGTTTTGGCTCTCGGCGGCCTGTTTTGTAAGCGATTAAATAATACGCAATAGAATTAATTATGCTGAAATCTTAGCTGTGTGTTGTGTTTAAAATAAGACTGACAGGACTTGATTTGTGGCCAGGATTCTATCGGCCAGAATTGATTGATTAAAAGACAAATTAAAGCAAGGTTTTTAGAGGGAACCATTTTATAGGAATCAAATTGGTGTTTATTGGAGCTTTGCCAAATTTATTAATTAATTATTGGCTGCTGTAAGAGTTAATACAATAATATTTTAAAGAAATATGAGCATTTAGGGAAGGCTTTAAGTTCTAATGCTAGACGCAAACTACAGAATATCTCTTAATATTAAATGACTGATTTTTTAAGGATATTTCACTGTAAATCGTTTCCTTTCCAAATTAAATGCCAAAAATTACCAAAGACCTTAAGAAATGAGGTACATGAGGTTCCATTTCATTCGTTTCATAATAACTCTTCCAACAATTCTTGATAAACAATCTCTTATAGACTTAATAGGAGGCGATTCATCTCCTGATTTCTTAAAAAATCTCCACTTACTGCTTCATTTTGCATATCACATATATCCTATACAATCTACCAATTATTTTTCTTAATTATCCCCATCACCGTCCAATTATATTCCTTAAAAGCTGCTCCTAAACCCGACTACAAGTAATATCAAACAATTGTCAAGCCCCAAAAACTAGTCATGTTCAGAGAGCCGCTTTCTTGGCAAGCCGAGGAGCAGCAGCTGCAAATGGAGTGGCGCTTTTACACATTGAACCTGGCGACGATCAGGTTCAATGCTTGGCTCCTTTGGCTACCCAGCTCCTCCGGCAGCTCCTCCCCTGCGACGCCACCTCACCTGGAGTGGCGGATTGCGTGAGAGCAGCCAGCCGGCAAGGCAACGCCAACTGCAGTCGCGTTACGAGGAGCCTGGCGAACATAACTCGTGACTTGAGGTGACGGCAACTGTGTTACGTCGTTGGGGAGCCAGGGAGCTGGCGGTGGGGCACTGAGGCGGAAGCCACTAGAGAGTCTCCGGGTGGAAAGCCAAAGGTTGGCCGCGTAAGACTAAAGCACACACAGAGAGCAGAGATGACAGCATTTAAGTTTTTAGGAGAAAGTTAGTTTGTCTGATGACATTTTCGCGGAAGATTAACCCACTCACCCTTTGCCTTCTCCCTTTTTTTCCCCTTCCTCAGCTGGCTGTCTGTCTGCCCTTCGCCCTCGGAGGTGCCGCCGCCGCCAATGGCACCAATGTAGGCCAGACGGAGCCCAAGGTGGAGATAGTGCCCGCGGCGGAGAAACTGATTCGCTATCGGCGCCAGCCGCCCTACGCAGTGGGCAAGCGCTCCAAGCTGCGCCGCCGGACCAAGGGTCCGCCCAAGATTAAGTACGGGCCACCGCCTCCTTCTCAGCATTTCCGGTATGCCAAGCCCTCGTTTCCGGCGCACTTGGAGGAGTCCAGCTTCTCCCTCGATGACTTCCAGCACTTGAAGTTCGATGGGGCGGACTTTAAGATCCCAACGTCGAGCTACGAGGCGCAGTCCATGGATCTGGACTTTTATAACCATGACACGGAGCCGGATCTGTACGGAGCGCACAAGTTTCCCAGCCTGGACTTTGGCCTGGTGACCACGCACAACGATCACGTGCCGCACCAGAAGTACGGACTGCCACCGCTGCATCAGAGCTTCCAGCCGGATCACTCGTTTGCCTCGCACTACGAGCCACCTCCGCCGCCGATTCCGGGTCCAGCCCATCCGCCAGCCACGCGCTATGGAGTGCCCACGGCTCCGGTTCCGGTGCCCAGCTATAAGCCCCAGGATCTGCCGCCGCCTGACTCGTATTCCATTTACGAGCAGAAGATCCCTAATGTGAAGTACCATCAGAGCTTTGCAGAGCCACCGAAGCATGGCTCCAAGCATAATCCCAACTTCGAGATTGCCTACTCCCCGCCGGCTTTTGAGATAAGCACATCCTATCAGTCGAATCACCAGCAGAGCTATGCGCCGCCACATGCAGGCGGAGATGGTCACAAAACCAACTTCGCCGAGCCACCGTCCACCAACTATGTGAAGCCTCCTTCGCAGCATCCTCCAACTAACAGTTATGCTCCACCTCAGCATCCTCCTTCTTCTGGCTACGATCAGCACGCTCAGCATCCTTCTCCCAGCTATGAACAGCCTCCCCAGCATCCATCATCCAACAGCTATGCGCCTCCACAGCATCCTCCTTCTTCTACCTACGATCAGCCTCCTCAGCATCCTCCTTCTTCTAGCTACGATCAACCTCCCCAGCATCCTCCTTCCTCGGGCTACGATCAACCTCCCCAGCATCCTCCTTCCTCGGGCTACGATCTGCCTCCGCAGCATCCCCCTGCTACCTATGATGGATCACCCCAGATTCCCCCTGCATCCAGCTACGATCCATCACCGCAGCATCCTCCCGCGAACTATGCTCCTCCTGAATCTCAACCCTATCCCATCCAGAGTTATCCCCAGGATGATTACGCTCCGCCATCGCAGGAGCTGCCCCTCAATCCGCACCACAAGTTTCCCAGCTTTGATTTTCCTAAATCCAGCTACGAAGTGCCCATATACGATCCCATACCCTTCGAGGCGTCCAACAGGGAGGAACAGGAATCGTATCCACCCATCCTATCCTTGTCGCCCGATCACAACAACGAGATAACATCGGATGCCCATGCCGCAGGCAGCTCCAAGAGAAGGAAGAGGAAGCGGAAGCCCAACGCCGGAGGAGCAATCGTGCCGGGAAAGCACACGCTGGACGTGCCGGAGCTCCAGCACGCCTACGATGCGGACACTCATGTGGGAGACTCCAACGAACAGGTAAATGCGGATGCGGATGCCCACGGCTCGCATTATGTGGAGAGAAAACAGAGTTTTATTAACTTTGTGACGCCCACGACATCCTCGACGACGACGCCGGCGCCCTGGAGTCCTATGCGGGGCAGGAGCAGTACCACCAGCACAGGCTTCATTCCCACTATTGTGACGAGTACTCCAGCACCGCGCACCACCGTCCGCGGTCGAGGTGGTTCACGGTATCGCAGCACTCAGCCCGTGAGTCCCAGCCCCCCGGATCCCATCTCCAGCAGCGTCAAGATCGAGCAGTCGCAATCGCAGAGCTACTACGATGGAACCATAGCACCGCCCACCCGGCAGCAGCAGCAGTTCTCTCGCGGAACGCGTCCCACGCGGCCGAGCTACGTGCGGAACCAGAGCCAGAGTCAGGTGTCACCGCTGGCCCTGCAGCCGGCGGAGCACGGTAGAGGCGCCTCCACATCCAAACGGACCACCAAGGGTGTCTTCGACACCACGCTGTTCAAGAGTCCGCTTACCGATCGCGAGATGGAGCGAAAGCTCCAGGGGATGCGTCCAAACTTGCCAAAAAACCACAAACTGTACTGAGTTCTCACGACAAAGGAAGGAAGGAACGAACGAACGAACAGGAGGCATAGCTTAAAGACTTGTTTGACTAGTGTGTAAGCCATAGGAATAAGTTGTATTTAGTATATGTTCTCCCGAAGCAAGAACAGGAATAAGTTGTATTGCAAACTAGGCTAAGGAACTTAAATAAATTAATAAAACCAACCTACAAAAGAGCCCTTAAAACATTATAAATTATAAACATTCACTCACCATGCGCTCAATAAAGTTTCTCCACTTCTTGCTGGTGCTGTACATCTGGAAATCATTGAAAAATACGGGGCCCGAGGAGGTGGAAGGCAGATCCGGAAGAGTGGAGTCCAAATTGAAGGCAATGCGGCATTTCTCCAGCAGAGCCTTCATCACAGGCATCAGGAAGGAATACTCCTCTGGGTTGCCAACTAGAAAAACGTAAGAGAAATATATAAAAACAAATATAAATAACAAATTTTAAGAACCCACCTTCAATGGCATTATCCAAGGCCCTATTGATGCTGTACAGCAGATAGGACAGCTCCGAGGGATCCTCCGTGGAACGGCTCTGGAGTATGGCATGCAGCTTGGCTGTGGCCATGGCCACAATGCCAGGATTCGGATGATGCGAGCACTTGAGCAGCAGGCCCAAGCACAGTCGGATCATGTCGGACCAGTCGTCCGAGGAGCCCTGCTGGAAGATCATCAGAGCGTCCAGCAGAGCCAGGACTCCGTCTAGCAGCTTGGTGGAGCACTTCTTCGATTCGTCCTCGTTGGAGCCGAGCACCACCAGTTCATAGACCATGCGCAGGATATGGGAGGCGTTCTCCTGGTTCACTAACGTCTGGCTGCCGTGCTCCGAAAGATCGAAGAGCGACGCCTGCACGGCCATCTCCAGGATGCGCAGCCGCAGCGAGAGATGCGAGGTGATCAGCTCGTTATTCAAAGCCAGCAGGTTTATGCAGCCCAGCACCTGGCCACGCTCCTGCCAGCAGTGCGGATGATCGTTGGGTATGCCGCGCCAGAAGATATTGAAGAGCGTATTCGAGACCAGATACACCAACTGCTCCTCGGTGTCCACATCGCCGTCGGCCACAAAATCAAAGGCGGAAGAGCTCTGAAAGGGGATTCATTGATCATTTCTTGCCTTTAAAAATAAGTAAAGATGTATTACCTCCAGGGAATCGCTTTTCTTGGGCGGTCCATGCGGCGACTGTGTGGAGCTATCCGAGCTGAGCGATTCCTCGCGCTGAATGGAAGGCGTCTGAGAGCCCTCGGCGGTGTCCGTGGAGCTGCCCAAAGTTAGCGACTCGAAGGTGTCCTGGATGTCGTGAGTAGTCTGTCGAATGACAGAGAACAAGCTACTGGCGTTCTCCACCACAGCTCCGGACACGGATTCAGCCAGTTCTTTGGGAAAAATTTATTTAAATAAATGAAGAAATATATAAATCGCCCGAGTTTACCTTTGATTTCACTCTCGATCACGGTGGCCGCCTCCGAAACACTCGCCTGGATCTCATTCAGAATCAGACCGCTGTCGCTGAGCTCCTCTTGCTGCTGCTGCTGCTGCAACTGAGCCAGTCCGATCTCCTGCTCCGAGAATGTAATTAGATCCGCCTGCGCCAGGAAGCTGGAGTTGTCCTCCAGCAGCACCATGTCCATGTTGATGCCAAAGCTGCGCCGCTTCTCCTCGTCGGGCGGTGAATTGGTGATGGGTTTGCGGATGAGCAGGCGAGCGATAGACTCCTGCCAGCCTGTTTGCTTAGCCATCGCCACCGTCGACTGCTGCTTGACGAAGGTCGTTTGCAGCAGTCGCTTGGCTATCTCCAGCTTAACCGGCAGATCGCAGGTGCTGACATGGTAAACCAGGAAGATTAGGCCCGCATAGTCAGGCTGTAGGCCCAGCATTTCGTCAACCAGATGAAACAGGATCGTGGAGCTCAGCGACTGGGGCGTGATGAAGGAGAAGAAGCCGGGGAACATGCTTTGCTCGCTTCCCTGGTCGTACAGCCGGAGCACTTGTTTGTACTTCTGGTGGACTCGCGAGGTGGCCAGCAAGCCGCTGATGAACTACAAGGGAAGGCAACTCATTTTCAGACTCAGACAGATTTTAAGAGTGCTTTTGCTTACCCTTATGGCTGCCTCCTGAATCTCGTTGATGTAGCTCTTGTCCACGAAGAAGTTGTAGATGAGATTGGCGGACTGCGGCTCGTGCAGCAGCAGCACCATCTGATCCCTGCAGTTCTTGCCGCGTAT
This sequence comes from Drosophila tsacasi, assembly GCA_018904565.1. NCBI lineage: Eukaryota > Metazoa > Arthropoda > Insecta > Diptera > Drosophilidae > Drosophila > Drosophila tsacasi. Next base: position 11,294 of record JAEIHY010018504.1, read on the forward strand.
GTAGAAGGTCATCATCTCCAGGAACTCCACCAGCACCACATCCTGCCGCACGGAGGCGAGGAAGGCCACCATGGCATTCACCTCCTTGATGTTCACCTCCTTTTGCAGGTAGAATCGAATGATGCCGAAGAGCGTGGCCCGGATGGTCTTGGCATCCTCATCGCTGATGCTGTCCGGCGTGGAGTAGTACTGCCGCACCACGTCCAGCACGAACTGGACGCCGTACCGCTTGCGGAAGAACTTGCGATCGTTCTTGATCATGGCGCTCAGGTACTGGGCGTGGCCCAGTGTTATTTGGAACTGCAGACGCGACCAGATGGCAAAGTCGAACACTATGTGAGCGTACAGTGCATCCAGGAGCTGCTGCCCACCCGCCGCCGGCTCCGCCTTGTGGCCCTGCAGCGACTCCATCAGCAAATGGGTGGCCATCAGGGCGTTCACATCGAACAGGGCGGGCGGACAGCGCCGGAGCATCGTTCCCACAATGGCCAAGCACTCGCTGCCCAGCAGCTGCTCCTGGTTCGTCTCGTGCTCGTGCGTGAGGTAGCGCAGCAGGCACAGGAAGCTGGCCAGCGGCTGGTGCAGCATCTTCCACTCGGTGTACGAGTTCGAGGAGAGCATCTCCCAGTCGGTGAACTCCTCGGCCGAGGGTGTCGGAGCACAGGAAGCGGACTCCTCGCTCACGCTGCCAATCGAGATGTCCGCCGGCTGGTCGTCGGAGGAACTCACCAATCGATGCAGGATGGGCAGAATGGCACTCACGCCTCCAATGCTGTTGATCGTCTCCTGGATCTTGACTATCTTGCAGTGCTGGGCAGTTATCCTTCCCGGAAACTTGCCGCCGGGTATCAGATCCTGACAGCTGCCATGCCAGACTGAGCCCGGGGCGTAGCAGAACACGAAGCGCGAGTTTAGCTCGAGAATGTCATTGTCCTGCGAGAAAATGGAGGTAAAGTTGGCGCCAGCATCGAAGATGGTCTTCAAACTGGTCGTGGGATCGGCCAGCAGCACGCCGCCCAGGTGGCCATGCAGGCAAGTCTGCTCCCCGAACACCGTGTCCTGCATGCCAATGGGAAAGTTCTTGACATTCGGATCGAAGGCGGTCTGAGTTCGCATTGGCAAGGTGAAGTAGTTGGACACCTGAAGGGAAGGGAGGGAAAGTTAGGCGTCTCTAGTTAGGTCTCTTCAAACTTACATTCGCTGAAAGAGTTCGCTCTAAGAGGCTCGGCAACATGCCCTTGTATCCACTAGACCCGCTCTCCTGCGACGAGGACCTCGGCATGATCCCTGCCTTGGCCACTTCACCTGCTTGCGGTGGCGCCACCACAGCGCCAATGGAGCAAACTGTGAAGGGTTCGTTCACAGCCTGCACTTTCAGGGTGGCGCTCAGCTTCTGCACAAAGTCCACATAGATGTTGATCTGACTGTAGGAAAAGGGTCGCTTGGGCGGCGTTATGGCCACCGTTAGATAGTGCCACTGCCCGTCCATTAGCGTCTTGGTGGCCGTCGCCGATGTGAGGTATTCTCGCCGGGTCAGAGCTGCCACCACAACGTTGCCATTGGGCTGCACAAACACCTCGAAGCCACCATTGCCGCTGATTGTCTGCAGGGTGAGCAGCATGCGGCGGCGACTGTTGCTGGGCTGATCCTTCAGCTGGTTGAAGCGCACCAGGATGTGGAAAATGAAGCCATACGATCCGGAAATGGTCCAGTTCCGTATGTCCGGCACAACAATGCCATCCGCCTCCTGTTCAATGGCAAAGTACTGAGCGCAGGAGTTGCTACCCCGCAAACTTTGCAGGGCAATCACCACCAGAGTCTGGATGGGAATTGGAATTTATAGTACAATGCGGAGGCATGTTTATCCAACAATATTTACCTGCTGAAGTTGCTTGTTTTGCGGAAACTTTGTGCCCTGTCGCAGCAATGCAAAGATGGCCTTAAGCTCCGCTGGCACAATGCTAACCTTACTCAGTTCCTCAATGAGCTTGATTAGGTTCTGAACGCAGTTCTCAGCCAGGGACTCCGCTTCCAAGAGGCAGCCACAGACAGCTTTGATAATGTGGCTGCCACAAGCCACAGATTTTCTGCAAATTAAAATGAATTAATCAAAGAAACTTGGCAAAAATCGATATAGACTCACGTTCCATAGTTGTCAGTGCAGCCCTTGAGCACTAGATTGGTCACATGCAGTTGCTCCCGCTCTTGTAACTTCGGCACCCAATTCAGCAGCTGCAGCATCACCTCTGGCAGCAGCAACAAGTGTTTCTTGTCATCGTAGCCCAGCGAGAAACAGGCGTCCAGCAGGGCTACCGTTGGACAACCAAACTCCCGCAGGCTGGCAAAGAGCCTCTCGATGCGTTCGCCCTGACGCAGCTGGGCAGCAGATTGCGAGGAGTAACTGGTCAAGGTAGCCAGGGCCTCCATGGTGCTGCACAGCGAACCCGAGTGGGCGATGTGCCAAGGCTTGATGACCTTCGGCAGGCCGATGAGCAGCTCCATTAGATTGGATTCACAGATGGCCTCGCCACTGACATTCGCATCGTCAGTGAGAAATAGTTTCACGGCTGCCACAGTGCACGAGAGAGCCGCCATATCAATGACCACATCATCCTGGTCAGCGTCGCTGGCTATGTCGAAGTTAGCGCCGCCGCTGTCGAAGTGCTTGGTGGCCAGCAGCTCTTGCAGAGCATCACAATAGAGTTGAACTAACGTAACTAGGTCTATTTGGCGCTGTTTAGGAAAAGGATTACTAGAAAAAGAATGCAAATATCTCAAGATTTACTCACTTCTTCCGGACTAGATTTCTGCAGGACAATAACCATCAGGGCGTAGCAGTTGAGGGCCACGCGACGCAGGCTATTTGCGCTCTCCCACTGCCGCAGGATGCTCATCGTGATGGACACTGTGGCGGGGCAAATGGCCTTCATGCCATTACGCTGCCGGATCATAAGTCACGGATTAAACGGATGCGAATGACGGAATTCGAATTACGGGACAGAGACAAGCAATGGCATGCAGGATCAACGGTTAGGGGGCACAACAATGATCGGAATGATCGGTTCCGCCACTCACCAAGTTATCACAGTCTAGAAGCAGCCCATCACCCATCACCGAGCAGGGGGCAAGTGAAGAAGTGGTTAGAGCGTTAGTATTAGTCGAGTTAAGGGACTTTAGCACTTTCATTTGCAGCTGGAGTTAGAGGGGATCCAGTAGTGATCCGTAGTATCAACCAAACACGAAATGAAACGATAGCGGAGGACATGGAAACAAAATGACAGAACGCTTAGAACTCTAATGCACATTAATAGCGAAAGCAGTGAGCGGAAAGGAAGGCTAGCTGTGGGACAGTGAGGTTAATCATCGATTAAGATAGATCAGAGGACTAAACGGGAGGAGGGAACGTGAACTGGAGGCGCTTTCAATGGCTACCTGTGAGCCGCAAATCACAGCGCCCAGGATATTGAGCAGACTCTCGCCTATTTCGGCATATCTTATCAGCTTCTCCTCCTGAAAGCAATCTGGAAGGTACAGTAAAAACCATATAAACCCAGTAAAACTTCAAAATAACTTTCAAAGACTCACCATAAATAAAGGGCACGATTTCCACATGAACAGAGTGCGGCTTGTACGACAGACGACTGTAGTCCGCCGCCTGGCCGCGCACAAAGCTCCGCCACGTCAAATACGGATCGTACATGACCTCGAGGAAGGCCGAGAAACTCTCAAACAGATGACTAATCGCGGGCACGGCTTGAGGTAGCTCCATTTGCTGAAATACGCACACAAACCATAGCCGGCTTATCAGGAAACACAAGGTGAGGCACCTACGACAACCCACTAACCTGCTTAAAAACCCCCGAAAGTATCGCTATCAGATTCGGCTTGTACTCGTACTTGATGACTGCCAGAATGTTGTCAAAGTGCCGGCACACGATCACCAGGCAGTCTATCAGCACCGCAACCCGTTCGATGGCCTCCTCCTCGAGCTGGCCGGCCGTGTCGCAGGCATCTCTTGCCACAATGATAAACTTGCCAATGGCGGGCAGCAGCTCGTCCGGCAGGCGGCCCAAGTGCGGACCACTGTCCGGCAGGACCTCGTGCCACATGGGGCAGGTGTCTGCACGGAAATCCAGCTGCAGCTGTCCCCGCCAAATGTCCACAAAGCGGGCAACAAACTCCCGGAAGTAGGTCTCATCGTTCTGCAAGGGGAAGAGTGAGACGGAGGCTTAGCTTGAGCCTGTCTGGCATTATATAATCGCTGCCTGTGCTGCTGCACTGTTTACGCAGGTCTTTGGATCAACGAGCTGATAAAGAACGCCTTCTGTTAGGCGGTGACTAATGCGTTGGGCATGTTGCGGCCACCCCCGCTCCCCACTAGCTTCTCCTCCTCTTCTTCTATCAGTTCTTATCATCCGGCGGACTGTTTTCCACTTCCGTGGCGCCGCCCCTCACCTTTGTCGTGTACTGCACCCACAGGTTGTAGATGTCCTTCTTCTTATTGTCCATTGTTGGGAGGGAATTCAGGTGCGGAAAGTGTGCGGAAGCATTTGTTAATTACTCGCAGTGTATTTGTTTACAAAAAAAAAAACAGTCGCCGACAATATCTGCTTCTTCTTCCGCTGCTGCGATTTTACGCCGGGCGCGCTGTTTTTGAGCAGGATTTGGATAGTTATATCTGTTGGTTATAGCGCGAATAACTTTCGCCTGCCGAGCCTATGTTTTAAACAGTTTTTTGGCAAATTTTCACATTGCTAAGCACAGGTGAAAACGGGAACAGCTGATTCTAGTTAGTATTGTGTGCCCAGTTGGCGTGGCTGTATAGCGCATCTGGTCACATTGTCACTGAATCACGTTAAAGCAGTGTTGTAAAATTGCGCAGAAAATTCAAAAAGTTTTTGCGGTTAAAAGGAAGATTTTTTTTATGGAAACATTTAATCTTGCCCAAAAAAATGTATTTACTCGTACTTACCTATATGAATATATTCATGTTTGTCATTTAGGCAAAAAGAAAAATTCTCAGTTTGTTGTAGGCTGCTAAATGCGTATTTATTTCGAGATTTTTCATGTATTTTTGGTTTCAATTCTAGTAGCATTTTATTTGTTGTTTGTTTTGTCTGTTTTACATGATATTAGCTAATAGTTGCGCATGTTTTCTGCCATCGCCTGACTCTCCGTTAACTATCTCTCAAACACTGCCGTTAAAAACAAACGATTTTGACTTCGATTTCGATTTCCAGTGCAGTTCTTTGCCGCTTATCATTGATAAATACATTATTACGCGCAAAAGTGCAGTTATTGATGCAGATGCTGATGCGGATGCGAATCTATATGCCTAGGCAACGAATTTTGAGATATTCGCCTTTGATTTTAGAAATGTCTTGGTTTTTGTTTTTGTTGTTTTATCCTTATTTTTTTGTTGTAATATAAAAAGGAAACGTTATTTTGTTATATTTAATTTCAGACCTAAATTATTAAGATTCAATGTAATATTTTATTTGTAAGTTTTGTTTTAATTGAATAGCTTGAACCATTTGTAGGACCTATAAATATTCATTATCTGTTAATAATCTTAATAAAATAAATATATGTAGAAGAAAAATCTTATGCCTCCGTTTCAGTTAGTTAAAGCTGTGAGTTTTTATCCGCATTAATTTGAAGGATAACAATTGTTAGTTAATTTACGTTAATTTATATTTAATTTAATTGTAATTTACTTCAAATATAATAGGCATTTGACTTGCTTTCGTTTATCATTACGTTTAAATTAAATACGCGCTCGTTTAAATTTAATTTCCGTTTTTGTTTGTGTTCTGGTATTGAGTGTGTCTCGCTTGTGTGTGTCGGGTGAGTGTGTGCTTACGGTGTTTGCAGCACTTGAATATGGGCAATTACAATATTTAAAAAACGTCAGCGCCTCGATTTATCGATTTGTAAATAAGTTGCGCGCTTTGCTCAGATCTATTCTTGGTTTGCTTTATTTGGATTTTGCGTTTGGGTTCGGGATGGGCTGTTGTGGGGTCTCTTCCTCTCGAAACGAGACGAGGCGACGACGATTGTTGCGAATAGAAAAATAATTCAAGTAAATATTTGTATATGCTGTGTATAAGTATTATAGTTTCCTCTAGGTATATGTATAGCACTCCAGGCTTATTGTATTTGTACCAATCGCCCAAGATGTGGCACCCATCCATCCCCTTATCCGTTTGTCTATCCTTCAGATATATCAGTTACTGTGCAGATACTAATGCCCGTGTTGCAATTTCGAGTGAGTGGCGGCTGTGGGTAGTTGATGACGTGAGAGGACCAGGATCCCTAGCGAGTAGTGTGTGTGTGTGTGAGTAGTGTGGCTAGTTCATAAGGTAAATATATATAATCTATCATAGTTCTTTTAGGTGCCTCTAACAGCTCTGAAGGTATTCAGGTTCGGTCGCATTCGCTGCGTTGTTGTCGATTGTTTCGGGGTAGAAATACTTTGGGTGTTCGCTTTTTGTTTTCTAGCTTGGTGTCTCCGCTCCTGTCTCCGATCTCCGCCCGCTACGGGGTCCGTATTCCGCTCTGCGGTCTACGAATCCTCCAGTAGCGGCTCATTTTCCGAATCGGAAGCTAACATTTTCCAGACCATGCGCCTGACGTTTCAGACTGCCGCTGTCGGCCCAGGAGGAGTTGAGATACTCGTCGTCATCGTCTTGCTCAAGTTTCTGGAAGTGGAATGTTTAAAAATACATTATTAATGATGCAGTTTAATTATAAATTTGTTAAGAAATTAGAAATAATTAGCTATTTAAGGGAAGGCAGCTTTATCGACCTTCTTCAGTGGATTGCCCATTAAAGTATGCTATCAAAAAGGAATGAGTCGGAAACCTTGTTGACCTTATTTCAAATATAATACTTTTAAGACCCCCAAAAAACCCTACTAGATTCTATATCTATATTTAGATAGACTACTGTCCATAGTCCTTCTGGCTTACCCTTGCACTGAGTTCGACGTGGAGATAACTCCGTTCTCCAGCGAGTCTCTGGACAGCTCGTCGGCCATCTGGACCTTTAGTTGATGGCCGAACGAGTTCATTTCCGAGTTGGGCGTCATTTGCGAGCCCGCCGGACTCTGCGCGATGTACGGGCCCGGTGTGGTGACAGAGCCACCCTGCGATATGGAAGCGGTCATGCCGGGACCGCCGTTGGGCAGGACACCCTCCAGACAACTGTCGTTGGTGGTGGAGTCCATGTTGATTATCTGGCTGCCGGCTACGTTGTCCGCCAGCACGGCACCGTCGCTGTCGTCCACGGCATCAATATCATCGATGTCCATGTCCTCGGCATTCTTGTCTAGCGGCGCCGTCTCCTCGTCCTCGTTATAGATCTTGAAGTACGCGTACGTCAGATAGATCACCGAGATGATGAACGAGGGAATGGGAATGGCCATTGAGTACACCAAGTTCAAGGTATTCTGCCAGTAATCCAGGTCGCTGATGACCAGACTGGGATCCACCTTTGAGTAGTAGCAAGGGAACTTGATCCCGATCTTTGTGTACCGCTTCAGCCAGATGGTGCAGTTGAGCATGGGCGGGTAGCCGCAACCCTTCACATTGGGAAAAAGCCGGGCGCCCACGTAGTAGTACATGGAACGGTTGCCCATCAGGCCTTCGTTAAGCTCGGAGATCTCGTCAAAGGGACGTCGCTCGTCCGGAATGAGAGTGCCTGAGGCACTCAGTCCGTGCGTGTCCTCCGAGTCCTCGATAAGATACCCATTGGAGCCGTCGGCATCGCCGAAATTGAGCTGCTCCAAACGTCCGCCTCCGAGGTCGATGTCCAGGCCGGCACCACCCACGCCCCCGCCTAAGTTATCGTACTCGTAGTCGCTACGCAGAGCGCGCTCGTACCGATCTGTACGCTTCACGGGCGGCAGGATGCGCTCCGCTTCTTTCAGATTGATGTGGTACTCCGTAAAGTTGAACTCATCCGTGTAGTTGTACAGGTTGAGGCGATAGTTGACCCGGATCTGGGTGCACGTGTAGATGTCCTTGGTGCAGCCCTCGCGGCACGACGACCACGAGCAGTTCTTGGCCCCGTAGTAGATCTCCGTGTCGTAGGTCTCGCACAGTGCCGGAACCTCCTCGAACTGCATGAAGATCGTGGTAAAGGCCGGCTCGATCACAAACGGCACCAGGAAAAGGAAGGCGAAAAGGCTGAACGTGCCCAGCAGGATGAAGAAGGCGGTCGTGTAAAACAGCAGTTTCTCCTTCCCCGTCCGTTTATCGGCCTCATCTCCCATTGTTATCGATTTTGTTGGTCGGGCTTAGTTGGCTATTATATATCCTATATATAATTCTATTATATCTCTCGGTTGGCGCAGGTCTGGCGACGGCGACAGCGGCGGCGTTGGCGGAGCAGAGCGGCAGCGAATGGTGTTCCAAAGGCGGAGGGGCGGTGTATGGGTATTATTTGCTTTCTTTTAGAGCAGTGCTGTACTTAGCTTAGAATTGCTGCGATTATTAATCGGTAACGATAACTACGAGCTAGATTACGATTACGGTGCAAGTTATATCACAGGGAGAGTTCGATTTCGATTTCTCGTTCCTTTTGCTTTTGCTGTTACTTTGCTTCTTCTGCTTTCACATCCGTTTCTGTTTCGGTTCCAGCTTCTACTTCTGCTTCTCCTTCTTCCTCGGTCTCTGTCTTTGGGGTGGCCTGGCTGTCCGGTGTCCCGTTATCTCGCACATTGCTGGCATCTGCAGCGCGGCAGGCCGAGGACAGTAGCGTACGTGGGTGGGACTCCGAGGGGGTCCTGCATTTTTGTGCTCGGCATCACTCGATTAGGCTAAATACTCCACGGAGCCAATGGGATTCCCACGCATCCTGCAGACTTTCCAGCCTTTAGCCCCACTCTGGCAGTGCGTGCGTGTGTGTGTGAGCCGGGGTTTCAACCTTTGCTAATTGCTTTATGCGTCCCAGCGGAGATGTTTCGTCAACATCAGCACGTTGCAGTGACGCTGCTTCTGCCCCTGCTCCTCTCCTTCGGGTCCTTCCTTTTTGCTCCGCCTGATTTAGCTTCTTCTTGATTATTTTATGACTGCGGCAAAGCCTGATTTGTATGCGAGTGTGTGTGCTTTGTTATGTATGAGTGTTACTGTGTGTATGTGTGTGAGTGTGTGCTTGTGTGTGTGTTCGGCCTGCCAATGGCCAGTTTTGAGGTCTCACTCTCGTCTGTGCTTATGCTTCTCCTTCTCCTCTGCAGCTATTCCTCCGTTGTTTAGCGCACTTTACATTCTTCAAATGTGTGTAAAAAAGAATGCTGGACGGACAGTTTTATTTGTTGTTTGTTTTTCTTGTTCACTTTGCTTTGCTTTGCTATTCGCTCGCTCTCTCTCGCTCACTCTCTCCCAATCTAGCCGTGCCACGTGCAGTTCAGCGCTGTGTGTGGGGGAAAAAGAGAGATGGAGAGAGAGCTGTGTAGTGGTTTTAAAATACCGTTAGGCCGCGTTTTGCGTTAATGCGTGTATTTTTAAGCCCAGCGGCCGCAATTAAGCCAGCGAAAGGTGACGACGGCCGCCTCGCTCGCGTTTATTTTTATGTAACCTCGAGGGGGAAAGGGGGGCGTGGTGGCGGCGGAGTATTACGAAACGGAAACGAAACACGCGGCACCAATGAGCTCAGCTCAGCTCACTTTGGCTCGGCGTGTTTAAATAATAAAACTCCTTCGATGCACTCAAGGGGGCATAGGGGAGGGGGGAGACAGAGCGGAGCCACATGTAATTTTCAATTCATTTGGCACGCTTTTACACACACACACGAGCACATTAGCCAGAAAAAGGCCGTGCACATGCAAGCTCCAACACAAGCCCTCAACTCTCACGTACACAAAGGCAGTGCGAGAGCGAAAGAGAGCGCGAGGGGAGCCAGCTCCAATCGAAATTATGCGGCATAGGCGGCCACCTAGCCCTATCCCTCTTGCGCTCCCTCGAAGGAGTGAGGAGACGGAGTAAGTTAGTGTGAGTGCCTTGGCAACTTCTTGTGCTTTGCACGAAACGATTTTTCAGCTGGCCCAAAGATTTGTTAGGCTCCCCCTGCCACAGGATTTTGGAGATCAATTAAATGTAGTCCAACTACGTTTTCCATGTATTTTTGTTTGGGCCACCAGGCCACCCTTTTGCTGCTCCCTCTCTCTCTATCCTCCTTCGAGCTCTTGTGACGTAGAGTTGCGTGCTCCCGTTAGTGTGTCGCGCTAGTGTGAGTGTGCGACTTGCTCCTGTGTGTGTTTACTCAAGGTTCAGGTTACGCGGTGAACGGTGACAACGGAACGAGGATTACGCATTTTCAATCACACATCCCGAATCCGAATCCCGCACTGTTCCCGTTTTCGGTTACACTGTTTACCATGGAAGGACAATGGTGACCTGATTGCGCACGGGGTCAAAAGTTGCAAACGCTGAAAGAACAAAAACGCCACTTTCACGCTCCACATTTCTTTCGTGGCATTTTGTCTTTTTGCCTCTTGCGTTTCTTGGTGGCAACAATGGAGCAGCGACAACGACAGCGACAACGGCAGCTACGAGGCGACGACAACCAAAGGAGCAGAGCGACAACACGACGGACTCTTCAGCGAAAGGACTGCCTTCCACTGGCAACGCTGCAGCGGAATTAAGGGTCCAAGTCCGGCGGAGCTTTGGAGCGGAGCTTTTGCCTGCACCTCCGCCAAGCTTAAGCCCAGGGTTTTCCTTTCAGCTAATAATTAGCTAGATGTAACAACTTTTTAACTGGAAAGGCGGACTTAGGTTTAAAAGTCCTTTAAGCTGGAGTACTTTTAGCTATTTTCGGGGTCCCTATTCGGGCGCCATGGTGATAATTATATTTTGTTGTATCCTACTCTTTGTTCAACAACTATTATTAAAGTCGTCCTTAAGTAGGATTTTATGTAGAATGTGATATACTTCTAGAATTTTCAAAGAGGAATTAAAAATCATCATAATTTGATTTCCAAGTCATACCGATTTCTGGACCTTTTTGTTATCAAAAAATTTTCGTATTTAAGCAAATATCCACCAAACTAGGCTACTTTGGCAGTCGGCTCCTACTCAGCACTGTCCAAAGCTCACTCGCGCTCCCACTCTCCCAATGGGAGCAACAGCGGACCAGCGATGACGTAAAGCCAGCCGACGCAAGCGCCGTCCGCTCCGCGTGCCACCAAGAGAGCTCCTCTGGTTGAAAGCTGAGAAGTGTCAGAAGTGGCGTAAACAGCAGGGAAACGTAACGAACGAGTGAGTTCGCCTGTTTGGAATTTTCTCGGCTCGCCCAGCCACGGGGAAATGGTGGAAAAGTGCAGAAACGCAGCATTCTTGGCACTTGGTTAGCTAAGGATCCAAGAGGAATCTGAATAAAGCGTGGAAACCCATCCGGGAGTGAGCCATGTGCGGATTATGAAACGATTTTAATGGCACACTGTGCAACTGTGACTGTGACTGCGACTGCTGCAAGTGTATTGGTGTGGTGTCTTCAGCAATCCCCCCCGCAACCACTGCCAGCGCCCCCGCCCCGCGAGTGCGTGTCCCAGTGGCAGGAACGTAAATAAACCTCGATACTTGAAGCTGAAACAATCGTAATTTACATGTGAGTACCACTGCTGCCTGCCCGTCGAGGTAGCCACATCGAAACCCATATCCGGAATCGAAAGGGAAACGGAAATCGAAAAGGGGATTCCTCGATGACCCTCAAAATCGTTGCCTACTTATGAGCGCATTCCCACTGATTGCCGTGCAACTAGAAATTCGTTTCGTGGCCATTGATTATTCCATTTGGGGCTGAGATAAAAACAAAAGTGGAGCGTGTCCAAGTGGTAGTGTCATCAAGACGACAATGTAGTGTAAACTAGAAAATACCCTGTGATATCTGCTAATGGGATCTCATCCCACTTTCAAAAGAGAGGATAATGGCGTGGTTCTCGGGACATTAACTTGCCTTGGACAATACATTTTATGTTAAGAAGTCAACTATTCGTCTTTAGGACGTATTTGTATTTAATTTAAAATGTTCTTCAAGGGTCTAAGTCTAAGTAGTTTAAACGTTAAATTTGATTTTGCCACATTTTATGTTTAGAACCCGTAAAGATTTTTTTGCCGATATCAATTATTTTGCTTATAGCTTTTATTGAAAATATGTTTAATTTTCATTTAAACTGGTTCATTATATCTACACTTATATTTAAATCAATATAAAATTATAATTTATTGTTTAAGAAATTAAAACAATCAAGGCGCCAAACCATCTGTTTGAGCAGTGTTGTAAGTGATTAGCAGTGCGTGCTAGTGTTGTTCAGCGCACGCAGTGTGCGGATTTTTGGTGAAACGCGTTAATACATTTTTCTCTGCCAGATGATTAATAAAAACAAAAATCCGAATTAAGTTTGACGCAAAAGAAAGTTAAGCAACAAAGAAAGTAGAAAAGAAGCCGCCATGGAAGTCATCCTCATGATTATATCCGTCACCGCCTTCTGGGCGGCCGTGGCCAAGTTCGGACCCATCCTGTTCTCCAAGGCGCCGCAGCAAGATTTGGTGCGCTGCGTCTGCCTGCTGACCGCCGTTTGCTGCTGGCTCTTCTGGCTGTGTTGCTATTTGGCGCAATTGAATCCCTTGGTGGGGCCCAAGCTCAACCAGAACACCATCAAGATCATCGCCAAATCGTGGGACAATCCCATTTCCCAGGGATAGCAGCGCCGACGATGACCGCGAGCAGCAGCGAGGAGTAGTTAATCTCTGGCAGAGCACCTCATTCTCTGCAGCCACATCACTCAGCCGAATTACACTAATTTTGTACTTTAACACAATTAACAATATGTATTGTAACTCCCACTTTCCACTTTGCTATGTAGATTCTAAATCGTTGATCAGAATCGAGCTGTACACGTATCCACGTTTTGTATTATTGTTGTAAGCGAGTTTTTGCTAATTGTCGGCCACGTTCGTTTAATGGAAAAAATCCAGATGAAAATGTGGATTTACATGTACTTTATAATATCGGCGTTTGCACTATAATTTACTGGACTTTGTAAGCTATATACCTCGAAAGCACCGAAGAGATTATCAACCATTTGTTGTTTTCTTTGTAGATAAATTTACTAAAATTTAGTTTACAAGTGATTTATTTATTGGAAAAATATAGACAAATGTTTTGCCTTTAATCATACATAAATTATCTCTTTTTTGACAATGTTAGCGGATTACTGTTTATTTGGGTACCCTCGAAATGTAGCTTTATTTTGCCTTTTTTATTTATAACTAAGTCTAGCTTATCGGTACATTTTAAATGCCTTTGAACCCTGATATATGTATATTTCTACATTTGTATAGTATTCCAGCAAATCGAGACACAAGTACAACTTTGCATCCTAGAAATATTTACTAGTAATATCTTATTTTAAATTTCGATGTATTTAACATGAGTCACTTGCCCAAAGTTTGTTCGATAAATATCAAGTAAGGTCCTAGTTTTCTAAAATCACAGCAAGACTGAACATGTTCGTGTTAAAATCGCAAGGATTGTTCGAAACAAGACCTGCGTATAAACGCAGTAATCAGGAGACGCGGAGAAGGAGAACCGGGAGGAGCAGTTCGGTGCACTTGCACTGCTCTTGGCCATGTGGAGGACGACTTAATCAATGGAAGTCGGAATGGAGCCAGCTTGGCGGGCGTGGGCGGGGCTGAAGGGGATTCCCCAATGCCTGTCCGATGCCCGGAGAGAATGCGGACCTATTGATTTTGCAATAAAAGTGCGCGCGCAGAACTGAGATTTGTGCTAAAAAAGCGAGAGCAGAAATCCACACACGATGTGTGACATGTTGTCGACGGTCAGTGAGGGAAACCGGAGAACGGAGAGCTGAGAACTGAGAGCCTGAGAGCCAAGCCGAAGCCGAATGAATGCAGTCGTCGCTAATCCAGAGCAGAAGCCTTGGGCCCCAGTCACGAGCCAGCTGCCAGTTACTCGAAAAGGGAAAATCTAATTGCCACGAAAAATAATAGCACTGCTTAAAAATTGTAACAAAAATAATTTAAAAGAAAATAACTAAACGAAAAAGTAGCCACGAATTGCTCGATTCGAGTTCGGAGTCGTGGCCACAGGAGCAAGATTCTTGAGGAGTGATTTCCCTCAGCAGCAGCAGAGCACGTGATGCAACGTCGAAGTGCCGTATGGGCCAGTTGTGATTAAAGTGAATTTGTGGTGGGGTCAGCCAGCTAGTAGCTAGCCCAAAAATCGATAGGGGCGCCTCCAGAAAACGTGTCGTCCTCCAGCAGCAGCAGCTGGGAAACGTGCGCACAGCCAGCGAAGAAAGTCAGTCCAGCGAAAGTCGGAGGAAAATCTCAACCTACGCAGGGTTATATAACACACAGCGCGAACCGCCCACGCAATTTTCTGTTTTTTTTTTTCCACTTATTCCTGCAACTAAATCGATAGACAAAAACAGTACCGACATGATGATGATGACGATGACGAGCTCCTAATTGGATTGCACGCGAGGGATTAACCACTGGGCTTGGGCTTAAGCGAAGCAGAAGAGAGAGAACCGAAGGAGCAGCACTCGGGAGCGTAGTAGCGTAAATCCCCACAAGACCTTGGGCCATGGGCAAGAAGAAGGTGCCCAGCGAGGAGCTGATTGTCCCACCGCAGGACACACGCATCTGTGGCACCATTTGCATCTGCCAGATGACCCTGGTGCTCAGCTCGGTGGCGCTCGTCTACCTCACCGTTGCCATCTATATGCCGTCCACGCGGGCCTTCAAGAGCGGCATCGATCCCACGCCGGTCATGTGCACCACCACGCGGGCGGTGAACAAGGACAACTGCGAGTGGGGCAGCTGCGGCGAGTGGTGTCTGAGCAAGACCTCCGGCGCCTGCATCCAGATCTATGTGAATCTCCGCAGCAACGGCAGCAACCTCATCTTCCAGAACTGCACGAATTCGGCGAACAAAACGTGCTACGGCATCGACCAGGATCGGGCGGACAAGGCGCGCTGCATCAACGACGAGTGCAAGAATCTCACCGGCACCTTCAACTGCACTGCCGGCCAATGCCTCAACATCACCGATGCCTTCGAGTGCGTCTTCCACAACAGCGACGCGCCGGTGAAGTGCAGCGGTCGTCGAGGAAAGATCAACTGCATGGACATTAGTGGATTGTTCTCGTGCAGTCGTGGCACTTGTCGGAAGATCCGGACACCGTACAACTGCGACCGGCGGTGCGTGGACATCCCGACCAGGAACAAGAACGTGGTGGTGCTTAGCGGGGACAAGGTCTATCTGTCGCAATGTCAGAATGCCATCAATGCCGAGACCCTCGAGGAGGTGTGGAACGAATCCAATGACAACGTGGCCATGACCTCGTGCTACTTCATCAAGAACACCTCGGATCGAGTGGATGCCGTGGACTGCATCAATGGCTCTACGCTGGAGCACAACATGCTCAGTGATTTGACCAACTTCACATATCTGAGCCACCTGCACGTGTCGGTGGCCACGCCAGTGCCAGAGATTGCTCCGCCGGACGTCGATCTGACCATTTCCAATGAGTCCAAGCTGATGATCAATCTGGAGGGATGTGTGAACACTCTAATGGACGAGTGCAAGGAGTTCCTGAAGGACTTTGGACGCGATGGCAGCGACCACAATGCCCGGGCCCGCTTCCCGTGCTTCTACTCGCCGGGCAAGAAGGACGTCGTGGTGGCCCGCTTCGATCTGGAGGTCACCTATCGCCAGTTTGTCTTCGCCTCGGTGGTGCCGTCCGTCCTTTTTGTTGTCTCCTGCTCCGTGCTGCTTCTCTGCCAGCGCACCGTCTACGTGGGCGACGACGCCAAGATGCGCTTCAAGGGATGTGTGGACACGGAGACCATTCTCAACAAGAACAATGTGGGCGCACCCACCAACGGCGACATGGGCGGGGGCGGCGGCGACGAGGTTATGGCCCTATGAGATCCGTCACGTAAGCTTCAGATTCAGTTCCACCCGGGATTTGGTCTATAATTGATTTTCTACCGACTCTGTGTTACAGTCCTTGCCATAGCCCACATGTGAGAGGTGTCCACCAAGTGTCTCTAGGTCTCTGGAGTCTAAAATCTATAAATCAGTAACCTTGAACTCTGTGACAGAAGATTATATAGGAATAGGTCTCTGGATGAAACATTATCTATCTATCTAGAGCAGATCCCACTGTTATCCTATCGAATTACAACCAAAATTTAGAGTTTAGATCAGAAAATGTTTTAGAAAACTCCCATTGCTCTACTTTCTTAACCAAACTAGGACCATAGAGGCCCCTTTTAGACAAAGAGAATAACTAGTCCTTCTCCTATATATTACCATTTTTAGTTTCATCTGTTTTTTTTAATATAATAGATTTCAACCTTATCTATTTTGACTTAACTAAACTCTAAAATAATTCAAAATCCTAATTCTATTTCAGGCATTCCTCTGCTCCAAGAAGACAGTCCGACACACCAGACGGGTGTCTTCGCTTTGCAATAATTGGAGTTGGGCACAAGCTGAAGTCAGAAACACAATCTTGAAATTCTTTGTAATCCTTCCATCGAACTTGTAACACTCAAAAGAACTCACACAAACACAGAGAAGACACACAGAGACACGGACCACACCTCAGAGGCTTTGCAAGGACACTCCTGAGCTAACCAAGACAAACTGAAACTGAAACCTAAACCCGAACACATGCGAGGCGCTTGAAATTTAAAGATACGACGATCGAGAGATCTGAAGACAATATTAGTATAATTTTCGACCTTATTTTGTGGAAAGGAACTGTGTAGGATAGCGAGGAGACGGGTGAGATTTTCAGGAGCGGCGGAGCTAATGTTTATATATATTTAAAGTAAATTGTTGCTATTATGGAACTTAGTTTTATCTAGGGAATAAACGCACAACAACCAACACCCACATGCACGGCACATGACACTCACACACACTGAGATACAGCCACACACATACGACACCACAGAAGCTGAAAAGGATATTTGGATATCTGAAGGATATAAATAGTCAGGGGAGCGAGGGCAGAGAAATTCAAAAATGGCTTAGGAGGGATGCGTGATCAAAAACCTACGAGAAAGATAAAGTACTACTTGAAGAAGTCAAAGAGGCAAAAGTTAACCTTAAAACCAAAGGAATAAGCATTAATTTAGATAACTCTAATCAATATACAAGAGACCCGCAGCGGGGTTGAAAACACAAACTAAAAAAAAAACACAAAAATAGTTTAAAAAGAAACAAAGAAGAAAACGTAAGAATAAACATTTTCCACTTTCGGCTCTACGAATAAGGCAAACTGGACAGAAGAAGCTAGTTAGAAGTGTAAGTTTAGGTAATCCCCGAGGAAAGCGAGAGGCCGGAAGGGACAGAGAGTAGCTCTATTATTGTTGTAGAAGGCAGCGAGTGTTAGCGGTGTTCATTTTAAAGGCTTTTACCGATCCAACTACAATCTAAGCACCACAAACCACACACACAGACCACACACACCACAAAAAAAACCAAAACTTCGCCATGAAGAAGAGCTCCACGCTAACCACAACCACATCGGTGCCGGCGAGTCCAACGCTCTCGGCCCAGACGCTCTCCGCCAGCAAGATCAGTCTGAATAGCAGCCGCTGCGGCTCGGCGACGGGCTCGCAATGCGGCGGCTCCGCCTCCGGTGGATCGTTGCGATCCGCCTGCCAGTCGCCGGTGCGGCCAGGAAGCGGTTGCGTGGACGCCCTCAAGGCCAAGCGCGAGGAGATCGAGATGGAAACGCTGCTCGAGAAGGCAAAGTTCTATACCTCCGTGTGCCTTGGTAGGTGGTCTGCTTTTAACATTTTTATAAAATTAAACTAATGGGGAGTTGTTGCATTCCAGGTACGACTGCCATTTTGTCGGTGTTCACATTCCTCTTCCTGATACCCTTCGTCGTGGATCCCGCCATCTCAACGATCATTGCCGATTATGATCCGGTGCCGGTGACCTGCATTGTCATCGATCACATCTATGCGGAGGGGATCAAGAACTGCAGCTGGAGCTCCTGCCGCGAGGGCTGCACCTCATCACTCACCAAGTAAGTTCCTTAAAATACTTTAATATTGCATGTAACCTTAATATTGCTTTTCTCTTACTCCTCCAGGTGCCATCAGTTGTTTGTCAACTACACGCGCATCCCGTTCAGCGACTGGGAGCGCAATCCTCGGGACCTGGACACGGTCAACTGGGATGTGAGCTACACCAAGTTTCTGATCAATTCAGAAGGCTGTGGCTATCCCCCGACGACCAACTGCAGTGTCTTTGCCAGGCAGTATGGGTAAGTAGCTGCTTGCCACAAGGATAATCAAGGATAAGCTCTAACGAATTGGTTTTCGGAATAGATTCTCTCACATTGGAGAACCATTCCCGTGCTACTACAGCAGGGCGTATCCGGAGGTGGTCATTGGAAGGTATTCGTGGGAGAACAACCTGTACCATTTGATCCTCTCGCTGATCATACCGAACGTGCTCTTCGCCATCTCGATCGGGGTGCTAAGCTACTGGTACTGCCCCTGCTGCGAGAAGGCGTGCAACAAGTCCTCGCGGGTCTATGCCGAGAAGTTCCCGACCAAGGAAGAGTGAGTGCCACCATTCTCAGCCTCTGTCCAGCATCTTGTTCTCATCATCTCTCGTTTGGCAAATTTACTCCCCGTATTCCCCGTAATCGTAATTCGTAACCGTATCTGTATATTGTAGTAGACACTCACCCCCCTCAGATCCATTGTGCCTTGTATATGAAGAAATTGTCGAAAAACCAAATCAGAAAACCAAAAATTGATCGTCTTATGTCATGCTGTTATCTCCTTTGAATGTAACTTATCCTTATTTGTTATCCCTTAGGATATATATATTGGCCTGATCCATAAGCCTGATCCTGTAAACCTTAATTTTGTTTCCTCATCTCCTAAGCCCTTATCTCATCCGGCTCCTTTTGTTCTTTTTTCTCTTTATTATTCTATATATTACTTTCAGGATCGTTAACTGCATGAAATGTAACACGGAAAAGTCGTTGTCCTTGAATGTATTTTGAAAAATAATCCAATCAGTGAGAGAACAAAAAAACTATGTATTGTGATAGGTTAAGTGCGGTGTATTTTATTTCCTTAATTACTCCCAGGATCTCTTTCGATCTGGCAAACTTGCACCAGCACTCGCATCTCGATAAAACCTTAACAAAAAAGTTACTCTGAAGTGTCCTTAGCATTAACTGCCTTTCTTAATATATATAGTATTCTCGAATCGTAGTCTTAGAGACAAATCCGCACCCAAGGAGGTACTCTAACGCACAAGGAATTTCGTATTCTATATACAACACACCTTCACTTGAAAAATCATAACAAAAGAAGAAAAACAATCAAACTCACCCAAGAATATAATTAAAATATTTAAGAACTTAATTCCAAGTCTAAAGATTAGATTATCTAAAGGTTTCTTTCCAGTTTACATTGATTAGTTGACAGCATTTCCCTCTTTCGCTGAATATTAAAACTATAGGCAATAAAAACTATATCGAATATTTGAATATTTCTCCATTTTAAGCGACCTATCTTTAGAAATTGCTTTAGAAAATGTTCTTTGCATGCTTTCCCGCTATTAGTTTCTGTTCTAGAATGGCATGATGTGTTTTTTAATCCCAATCTAAATGGCTTTTATATAGTTAACCTATAGTATATATCGCTTACATATAGAATTGATTAAGAACTCTGTTCTGTTCCAATCGAATTCCAATTCTAGCAAACTTCTGTGTCACAGTGACGAAGATGATGAAATGGAATACTAGCAAAAGAGTAATATTAGTTAAGCCCCAAAACAAATAGCAAATTCAACTTTGTAGTCTGTACCAAACACACACAACCACACAACATAGCTTATCTAGATATATATACATATATATACAATATAGAAATTCCATTCGCCATTTGCCATTTGCCATCTCACATCGATATCGGACGATAGGATTAGTTCCGAGCGGAGCATCGTCGAAGGATAACACTAACCTTTTTCTCTCAGCCAGATTTATTCGAAATTTTGCGCTCAACCAACAACAAGAAATTTGTTAACATATATAAAAACTTTGCCATCATATATTGTTACGCTAGTTATATATACAAGCATATATATATATATAGAGAGAAACTTTGGTTTGGAATACTTTACACAAACTTTGGCTTGACCCTTTTGGCTTTTGGAGGCGCGGCAACACGATGCTCCGCTACATCTCGACTTTCCACAAAGAAAAATACCAAATACCAATTAAAAGAGTCGCTTGTTTTCAACAAATTGTGATAGTAGTCATAAAAATATTAAGTAAATTCGTAAAAACTAACTAAAAGACAAGCGGAGAGCGATTACCAAAATAAACAAAAGACAAACCAATCAAACAATTGTATAGAACCGAATTCTCATACGAAAACCTAGTCCCTATTCCGCTCTGAAATATTCATAGAAGCAGGGCGGTATTAAGGATATGGGAGATACCAAAAGAAAGCTAGATTTACCATAAATACTCATAACGGAAATCCATAATGGGTATAAGCAGCGGAACCAAAAAATAACTCACTAAAAAAACTCGAAACTCACTCAAAAAACTCAAACACTGTCCACAACACACACCCACTCACTGTCGACATTTTTGAAATAGTTTTAAAACAAAATCTTATGTAAAAAAAACCAAAAACCAAACCAACAAACATCTAACGGATTATAACAATATATAATATAGATATAACAACATATACATATAGCTTAGCAGAACCGATATAACGCACGTTGCTTATGAGAATTTTTTAAATCATACAAACCAAACCGAAGAAGAACAAAAACAAACAACAATTTGAATGCAAAACGATTAAAATTTTTTACTTAACGTGTCTTTATCAATAAACAAATTAAACCAGCTAACGGCCTATTTAATAAACAATGAAAAAAAGATAAATGAAAGCAAAACAAATGTGGAGAAATGCTACTAAACCAGAGATGTTTTCTTTTTTCGCAATTTTTGTGGGCAGAAACCGCGAGAGAGAGAGAGCAACGAGAAAGTGGGTTAGAGTGCCTCTCCAGGCGCAGGCGTGCTGCCAAAGGATCTGGAACCATTTGTTGAGCTGGCTCCACACCATCCCTGTCCCAGTCCCCGTTCCAGTCCCAGTCAAGGGTTTGTTTTGGGAAACAACTTTCACTTTCTCGGCAGCCAAAAAAAAGTAAGAGTACGCAGTGTGTCCTTTGCCAGCCCTGGCAACCCGGGACTCAGTCAGGACCTAGTTGCTGTCGGGAGCGGACGTGGTTGGCCTCCTTTTTCCAGCACAAAGCAGAACAGGAAAAGCAGTATAAAAACACCAAGACGACGACCTCATCAAACATAGACGTCCCAGTTCCTCGTCCACTCCCACACTTCGTCACTCCTCCATTCCCAATCCTTCACTCAGCCATTTCCAGCAATTAAAAAGTCAAAAGACATATATACAAGCACCCACCTCAAGCAAACAAACAAACAGAGAAGCAAACAAACAACCACCTATATCCACCACCCAATCGAAGCCACCACCCACCATCCTGTCCAGGAGGCGCACGGGCAGAAATCACCTTGAAAACAGACAATCGGTGGAAAGGAGCCAAAGCTACACCAAATCAACAAGTCGTAAATTAGCTGTGAATTAGCCCCAACCCCCAGGAATCACTACCAGGATACGAAATGGCGCGGCGCAAGGACAAGCCGCGCCTGATACCCGAGCAGGACAAGCGCATCTGTCGCGCCATCTGCCTCTGCCAGCTTACCATGGTGCTGTCCTGCGTGTCCATCGTCTACCTGAGCGTGGCCATCTACTCGCCCTCCCTCAAGTGGGTGTATACCTGTTCGCTCGGACTACCTTAACCATAAAACTATATATAGAAACCATAAATAATAATCCACCTTTTAGGGCCTTCAAATCGGGCTTCGAACACGACCCGGTCATGTGCCAGACGGTGGACCGCCAGATGCCCAACAACTGCCCGTGGGCCTCCTGCGGCGAGTGGTGTTTGACCAGGACCAGCGGCTTTTGCCCCCAGATGCACTCGGTGGTGCGACGGAATGGCACGGATATTCAGCTGAACAACTGCACAAGGGTCACCAACACATCCTGTGCTCAGGTGAGTTTCTAACCTTTCTGATGGGTTATTTATGGAGACTCAGGACGAAATACTAAAGTTTAAGGTTCAAACTAAGTCTAGAAAAGGGAAGGATGAAGCTTTTCTGTTAAAAAAAGGTCAAAGTTGGGATAATAAATCTGATTAATTTACCAAATTAGTCCTCTTGGGTTATCGTGAAATTCTATACAAATAATATTTAATGTCTCAAAAATCCTTTGTTTAACTTGGGCTGTTTCATAAAATAATATATATCATCTTAAAAACTATAGGAAATAAAGCTATTTCCTGAAAAAGGGAGTTAAAGGTAGTTATTAATTTCCTAGTTTTAAAATCACTCTCATGGTCAACAACGTAGTAGTCATAGTTTTATTTTTGTCAAGTCCTTAAAAGACCACCTTAACCCACACAACACTTAACCCAATAAGCAACCTCAATTGAAGACGTCATCGTCTTGGGCATCTCCCATGCCACCTCTTACATGACTCATCCCCAATTGAGGTTGTGGCCACTAATGGCTGGGCGGATGAGGCACGTCGAGTAGAGCTCTTTATTGGCGCCACGCAGCTTTAACGATCATTGAATAACCATTATCCTTTTTGCCATTCCCTTGGATAGATTGACATGAGTCGCCTGAACAAGTTTAACTGCAACAATGGCACCGCCTGCAATAACATTCGCGGAGTCTTCAATTGCTCCAACGGTAAGATGGGACTCCTCACTCCCTTGAACTCAAATTAATTTTAATTTCCATTGAACTGCTGGTTCAGGTCACTGCAAGAATATGTCCGAGTTCTTCCTGTGCCACCACAAGGCCGATGGACACACGCTCAATTCGCAGAAGGACAACACCAAGCTGAATGGATTCTTCGAGTGTCACGGAGTGCATTGTACCAAGATCAAGAAGCCCTTTAACTGCGATCGTTACTGCTCCAAGATAACTACCACGAACGTCAACACCTTGATCATGCATGTAAGTTATCACTTCTGAAATGGTATAACCAAAAATGTCTGATATACAATCCGTTTCAGGAGGACAACCTCATCGCTGCCGATTGTGAGAACGCGGTGGCCTTCAACCAGGCCCGCGGATCCGAGCATGGTGTGCGCATCGAGCCCACCGAGTTCTGGAAGGAGGACGACGGCAACCTGTTGACCAACTGTGCCACCGTCACCCGCGAGTCGGACAACCGCATCACGTGAGTGGACTTTCACTTTCACATAATCATGATTTAGCGCTAATTAATTTGGATTTCAGTGCCACGGATTGCCTGAACGGAACCCTGCTGGAGCACGACACCCTGCCCGCCCCCTTCATGAACTTCACCCAGTTCTGGGCGATCTACGAGAACAGCACACGGTCGGTGGACCCCGAGCAGAGGTATCTGCCCAACCAGGCCAACCTAACTATTTACCCCTGGAAGAAACTGTTCATCAACCTGGAGGGCTGCGTAAACACGCTTCGCGGCGAGTGCAAGGACTTTGTAGCTCGCTATGGCAACGATGGCGACAACAACACGGCCCAGTCACGCTATCAGTGTTACTACAACAAGGTATGCCATTAATATTCCAGTTCCAGTCCACGTACGTAGGTATCAGTTTACTTTTGCTACATATATCCATTTCGTCGTGCAGGATCCGAATGTGGAGTTTGTGGTGGCACGCTACGACCTGGATAAGGTTTACAGGGAGCTCGTGGTATCGCTTATAGTACCCATCGTACTGTTTGTGGTCTCCTCCATTTCGCTGTGCATCATCACCAAGTCCGTCAAGGTAGGTTAACTTTTCTTTCTTTTAAATCCGTTGATTTACATAAAATTCTTTAAAAATTCCAGGTGGGTGACGATGCAAAGATGCGTTGCGTGTGTGCTGGCGATGACTCGGATAACGATGAGGTCTTTGGCCAGGGATTGGCCAGCAACAAGCCTCAAGACCAAATGTACGACACGGACGACGATGTTGTGTGTGATCTGGAGCATCAGGCCATTGGAGGTCAGGAGCTTTCGGACCACGGAATGCAGCTAGAAAGCCAAGAGATGATTGGCAGCACCAAGTCGCTGATACCACTTAGTCCAGCTGGAGATTCCGGAACCACTGAGCAGAACTTTAACCAGGATCAGGACCAGGAGAAGGCAACCACCTGCGATGTGCCCGAGAAGCCGCTGGTCATACTTTAAGCGAGCAGAGGGGATGGATGCCAATGAGGACCAGCATCAAACTTTATGGACCTGCGACCATTGTACAAGGGGAACTGAATTTAAATTCTACTCAGCGCATTTATACAACGTTTACACGGCAGAGGATTGGGACGGATCTTAACTTTTCTTGGTTAAATAAGGATAATCACACACACTCTATATACATATATATATATATATATTCCCCGGCGGACAACGAGGCAACTCCCAAGAGCTTTATTTAGAAGAACCAAAATCGAGAATCCCCCATCTACGACAGTTCCGGCAGATGCGCCTTAGACGATTTGCATTTATATAGCGTATATAGAGCATACACCAACTGACATCTGCGGAACCAGAAACCAAATACCACAAGAAAATAACTCTACGACAGACCAAGGAAGCGAATCTCCCCTAGAAATAGGATTCACAGCATCCGTGACTCGCCTTAACTCTTGACTTTGTAGCTATGCAATATTCAGCATTTCCTTAACTAGTTTAACCGAGGAGGAGTACCTACTTATATCTGATATATACTTATATATTATCGTATTATAGCAAATAAAACACCATTCGAAACTCTTTGACTTACCTTAAGCTCTTCCTGGCGGCGATAGGCTTCGGCCATCATCTGACGTCGTATGGGCTCGGAGATTACGGCTTCGCGTGCCGGTGGTCCTTCTCCCAATTGGTTGAGCTTCACCAATACCTGGATAGAGATTCATTTTAGGGAGGGCTCCCAGGAAATGGTAGTCAAGTCACCTTGGTCTTGTCATTGTTGCCCAAATAGTCCTTCAGGAGTTTCCCTGTCAAAATCTGACGACCAGCAAACCAGAGCTGCGCCTTCGAAGGTTCAATTACCTCCTTGGAGGCCTGGGTGCCAGTCAGATCCTCGGTGTTGGTGAGTTCCATGCGAATGGTGTCATGTGGTGGCAACTGCATGGGATAAACGATGGTCACGGCCCCGCGCAGTAGGTTAAGAGCCTCCTGTATCATTTTGAGGGACAAGTATTTCGCGGCTTTAGCCAGTTTCTATGGGGAAATAATAGTTACTAACGCGAAGACGCATGCCTACGCTACCGATCGTTCCTAAGATGGGTAACTCTCCCTCAAAAATAAACCCCATATACGTTACCCGATCTATCATAGCCTTGGCATCGGTGATGGCACCGGCTAAAACCTTCTGCATAGCCTCCGACGGCTGCTGGCCGTTGCGGCGCAACATAGGATCCTTGTTAAAGGTGAACCCGCCAGATGGTATGCACTTGTCGGCCCAAACATCCTTGAGCTTCAGCTCCTCGATTTGGTCCTCGTTCAGGCCAATCATTTCGCTTGGCAGCATGGTGCCGTGCTCGGCCAGCTCCTCAATCTCCATGCAGAGACGCTGCACTTTGAGCTGACCGTTGTGGATGGCCACGAGATCGCGGATCACGGAATCCGTCTGCTCGTTGATGCTCGTCTCGAACAGGAAGAGGGTCTCGTCGCCTCGTTTTACTTGGAGAAGCACCATTTCGAGATATATATTTATATTGTGGAACAGTAAATTCTAGACTGGAGATCAAGCGGGATGACAATTTGTAACAGTCAGAAAAAGCCGACAAACAAACAACTGGGTTGCTAGGTTGCCGGGTTGCCAAGTTGCCAGGCATCGATGGAGGCGGAAGACAGGTGTGTGTTTTTAGGAAACATCTAACTGCACGTTTATTTTTATAATTTGTGTCGTGAGGTCGAGTTATTGCACAATGCGTTCACTTTTTCATCAAAGTCTGCTCTTACAAAGCTCCTCCAGCTACAATAAATACTATCCTAACTTACAATAAACACCTGCATCCTTCCTGGGTTAACATACTTTTCCTGCTTTCGGTTGGTTGGTTGGTGGTTCGGTGTGCTAAAGTACAAGTAGCCTAGGGGTAAAGTTTGCATGTATGTACAAGGAAGCTATCGCGGGGTTGCTAGCCTCTGGCCGGTCAAGTCTGCTGCGAGCAATTGGAGGGAGGGTCGTCAACCGCCATCAGGATGATGCACCATTCATTTACAGCCACCAGCGATGTGCGTTTGAATTAACTAGTAGGTTGAGTCTGATCTGCTTCTCTGAAGCCTTCAGACTGGTGGGGTTACCTTAGGACGCGCCGGAAGTTCTCCATTTCGTATATACTGTTGGATAATCTGAAAAAAAGAGGAGGTTACTTTCAACATTTGATCTCGAAATAAATCGTGAAAAGCCTCACCTGCCGAAGGCATTAAAGAGCGCCACAATCTCCGGACGCGACAGCCTGAAAATGGGATCCGCCTCGATGTGCGGCATATCCCACAGGCCGCTCTCCGTGGCCAGGTTGAGCTTCTCCGAATACAAGATCTTCAGAGCAGTGCCCAGACCCTGGGTTTGCAGCTTGCCCCACAGTTTGCACTTGTCGCAGCCCACGCAGCTCATGATGCGGGATATATTGCGGAACTTCTCCTTGTAGTCGTGCTTGAACTTGATGGAGGCGATGCCGCTGCTGAAGAGAGCGTTTTCATCGAAATGGGACTGGAAGTTTCTGCAAAGGAGATATCCATATTAAAAGAGTTTCTACAAAGACCGAGAAGCTTCTACTCACTCGACAACAGCCAGCAGATCGTTGATGGCCATCTTCACTTCCTCATCCTCCTCGGCTATTCCCGTGTAGTAGTCTTCGCGTCGCAGATAGGGCGCAGCCTTGGCCAAGGCGCGCAGCTCCACCAGGTAGATGAAGTACAGGTTGCGCAGCCAGTGCGGACCCTCCCCTCCCGTTGTCTCAGGACTGAATCTTCGCTTAAACTCCTTGGCATTGGGTCCCCAGATGCCCTGCGGATCGAGGAAGTCCTTCGTCTCAGACAGCAGATACTTGGAGCACAGATGAATGTTGATGCTGGAGTGAAGGCCAGAGATGATGCGGTAAAAGGCGCGCTGCTCCAAGCACACGTCCCGCAGATCCAAGTGGGGAACGTAGCTGGAGAACTTGTTTGCGGTCTCGTTGTTGCCACCGAAGCAATTCTCCAGATAGATGCTCTTCCAGATGCGGTGCGCCGACTCTCCGCGATAGCCGGTATACCGTTCTGGATTAAGAAGCAAATCCACATACTGGCTCCCCTCCTCGTGATCGTCCACTATGCAGAAGTCCTCCTCCGCCTCGTCGTGCTTTGCCCACAACTCGAACTCCCGGTGAGCCTGGTCGCTGATGCTCGTGTCCAGGAAGCCCAAGGCGCTGTCAAAGTCCTCCACCTCAGAGCAGGCTCCGCCCTCCCGCTGCGCCTCTCGGGTGTACTGTAATAATAATGAAAACGACGATGAGGAAGTCAGTAAGGTAAGTAAGTAAACTAAGCAGCTGTGCAAACACTAGCGAGTGGCAATTGTAAGTCAGTCATTCTTTTCATTCAGGGAACTTGTATAGGTATTCATTTATGTAACTTATTGATGAACAGCAGGTCGCTAAGAAAGGCTACGTCTGCTTTTGCTAGGTTTGTTAAACTTAGAAAGCCAATAATTTTGATAAAAATAATTGAAATAATGTTTTTTGAGATAAA
The DNA here is from genome assembly GCA_018904565.1 of Drosophila tsacasi. Taxonomy (NCBI): domain Eukaryota; kingdom Metazoa; phylum Arthropoda; class Insecta; order Diptera; family Drosophilidae; genus Drosophila; species Drosophila tsacasi. The sequence goes on from JAEIHY010018504.1 coordinate 39,178, forward strand.
AGCCTTGCCTGTCGAAAACTACACATTTCCTTTCTTGGTATGCTCGTTAAATTAATAGATAATTCTCTTAATTACCAACAAACCGCCAAAAGAGGGGCGTCAAACCCGATCATTGGGAGATACTAAAACCACGTCAGCAGTGCAAACCGTCAAAATCAAAGGCCACGTTCGCTTCGCTGGCTGCCTGCAAACGCTCAATGAGAGATTACAGATGTGTTTCGTTGTTATTCAGGGAGCCGCAAACATCATCGATGGCGATGCGAATATAAAAATAAATCACTCGAAAGCCCATTGAGCGTTCAGGTAGATAGTGGGCGTAGCTCCGATAAGCGACGAAGTGTTGAGATAGCAGTTCTCACCTTATAAGCAGCTGCCTTCTCCTTCTGCTCGCCCTTATCCTTGATGCCCTGGGGTATGGCCTGCTCCTCACAGTTCTCCACCTGACAGAAACGGATAGCACACCGACTGTCGTCCGGCCAGAAGGGGCAGTCCTGCTTCAGGTTCACCTTGTAGAATCGAAAGAAGTTTTTCACGAGCAGACTCTGCAGCCGGGGATAGATCTTCATGTTGTTGAAGTGATCCACGGTGTCAACATCGCAGCTGCAGTCGTTTATAGATCCCTCCAACTGCAGGAAAAATATATAAATAAATACGACACAGTGGCGGTTGGGAATATAGCTAACTAAAATGTACCTTTCGGGTTTTCTAAATACCACCATTGTGGGAAGTACATGACATTTTCATTATATAGACTTTCCATCGAACTTCAATCTTGATATTAAGTATAATTTTGAATAACTCTGAGAACAGATTAAGATTAGTTCGGGGGAAAATCCCTGATGACTCATACTTCCCAGTAATGGTGTAATTAAACCTTAGACCTATTTAATTTGATTACGACTTTAATCTCACCTCGCAGAAGCAGTTCTTGCTGGTCTCCGCCTCGTCGAGCGCTGCAAAATAACCGCCCGTGGAGTCCGTCCAGTAGAGCAGCAAGATGAGCGCCACCAGGCCGGAGGCCCAAAGATTCCTCTGCACTGTCATTTTGTTTGCTTTGGAATGTGATGCTATTGAGTTGGCTGTGGCTGTCGCTAGCCTCTCCGCTGTGGATGTTGTGGTTGTTTTTGCTGGTGTTTGATGTTTGTTGTTGCGAGCCGTGCTGGGTTCACTTGCTTCTCCGTTCGCCGACGCAGTTCATCTGACCAGACGACTGTTGTGGACTTGTACCTGTGATTCGCACTTGCCGATTTCACGAGTCTAGCGAGTATTTGCGTTCCGAAGCAGCAGCATTGTATTGTTTTACTTCCGATTCATGATTTTGGACACGTCTAAGGCTGCCACTTTAGGTTTTTTCCCGTCAAATTTGGCTTTTCATCAAAAAGTGCGGCCACCTGGGCGTATTAGCGATGGCAAATTTCGAACCCGGCCACCTAGGCGGATGAGTGATGTAGCCCTGCGTGACGTAGCCCTGCGTGATGTAGCCCCGCGACGCAACAAAGCTACATCAATCGTTATTAGTTCCCGTGCACATACGGACAGTTAAAAAGTGAATAAATGTTAATGAACAAACAAAAAAATATAAGGATATAATCTTAAGTAGTGTTGTATCTACCATAGAGTATACTTTTAGAAATAAAATATTATTTTTTAAATAAATGCATTATATTGATATTTTATTAATTATGATTTTTTATTTTGATAAAATAATATAATCGATAAATTTTTTAAATTTTCCGACAACACGTACCTTGGCATTGATGTGACCACGCACGAGGGTTTGCGAAAGGCCCTAAAAAATACCACTGGCCGCGTTCAGCAGCACAGTCTCAGGAATGATTCGGTGTCATTGAGTTTGGAAAAAGATTCCAATTCTCATAATAAAAACATATACTATAAAATAAATTATGTGCAATGTTTTATTGATTTTGCAAAAATTATTTTATTTGTAATTTTCTTTACAGATAGATAATAATGAGTTATCGTAGGTGCTGCCAGATCAAAAGGAATAAATTTGGAAAGGGGTTGATACTTTTTCGTTTCCTAATTGTGCTTTTAAACATTTTTTTATTTTATTTAGATGTTTAGTAAGCTGCACAAAATCTTAATAATTCTTAACAATTCTTTAAAAGAAAGTAAATTAAAATCTAAGCTCAAAGATATTACAAAACTAAATAATGAAATTTGGAATTAAACTGTTTACAATCTGGAATGGTAGTATTATCAATCGTCAAAACGTGCACTAATTCTAAATAACTATTAATAAGTAGACGAATCCTGGGGCTCTGCTTTAAAGCTCGAAGATCCTTGCTTTCGGCCATGGCGGATGCCCTCCACATCGAAGATTCGCCGACGGATACTTCATTTCGGACCAAGGACGATCGGGGAAGATACAACATTGAGCTTCATGTGCCCAACCCTGATAACTCCAGCCTTTATGAGAGAGATGATGACTATCCCGTAAATAATGTAAATAGATTTCATGTTAATCGTAATAATACGCTGGTTGGCAACAGTGGAAATTCACCTTGGAGCGATGTACTTAATGTATTCCAAAACCTTTTCCAGCGCAATTCGTCATCAGACAATCGTGATGTATAAATGGTAAAAGGAAATTATGGAATTATGGTTAATGATGTATTGATTGTTAATGCAATGAAGAAGTTATACTTAGCTAAAATTTAAAAAAAGTGACGTTAAAATCAAAGTACACTAAAAACGAAAATGGCACCTTAAAAAAGTATGATCTTCAAGTTCTTATATAAATATATTTAACAATTTTTATTATTTTAGATATCAAATTTTATAAAAGTTAACCTTATTATAAGCAGTTATAATCCTATATTTAGCGAAAATGGAAAAGAAGATTATTATGTTAAACAAAATATACATCAAGGGCACCGAATAAAAATGGAGTAATGAGGTAAGTTTATTAATGTCTTAAATAAATATATTTAATGCTTAAAAGAAATTATAGATATTAAATTATGAAAATACAGACCATTGTTTTCTAATTTCTATATATCTTTTATAATCTTACACCTAATTCTTCTCTGAAGAAAGTCTTCAAATTGTTTCATTAATATACTTTCACATCCTAATACTAAATTCTTAATTATCTAGTTTTATTGGCTTGTAAATTTGTCAAACTTAAATCATATGTTAGATAACACCAACCCATATTTCCCAGGAAATAAGAGAATACCAATATGGGTATAACTTATGTTGATAATATTCAAGATAACATTGAATCGTCAATCAATTGACTGCTAAATGTGAATATTGTTATTGGTTTCTCTTCAGCAATATTGATGCTGTTAATTAATTACCTCAAATATTGATTTCGTCTATTCTTCGGCGCTGAATGCATCTTTTGTTCCCATGACAAACCCCTTTGCCCCGAAAGAGTTCACCCCTCGGTATGCAAATTGAGGAAACTCGGTCAGATCTCGGTATTGAATCCTTTCCAGCAACCCAAGATCGTCATCTTGCATCACGCCGGGGGGTGAACTGATCGGGTTGCAGGGACCGACGATGCTGGCTGCTCGATTATTTCGGCATAAATCGTCTAGGGTCTTGACGAAAATAGACTCAATTGGCAGAAATAAATTTAGCCGCAAGAACATTTAAATTTAATTTAAATTCTAAGTTTTAAATTAAGAATTTATATATATTTTGTTTACTAATCAAATCTTTAAAAAAGCATAACTAAGACTAAAAAGCATTAATTTTAATAAGGAATGTTTTTTTCTGTTAGTTTAAATTAGGGTATGCAGATTGCACAAATTAGCTTATAAAATGATATATAATATATAATATCGTCAGAAGCACAGAACTCAGTGAGGGAGTCATTTCCGACCCTATAAATCATATACAATATAGTCTTCATCAGCATCGACAGTCGTTATTATCTTGTTATTATATAACCACTGACTCCTTCACTGAAAAAACTTATAAAACTTCAATTATATTACCCTGAACTGTATAAAAAAAGATGTCTCACCCCAACTAAAACTCGTTCTGTTCCCCACCTGAGCAACCCATAGCTCCTTAATTTATATTCTTTCGCTTCTTGAGCCAAAGTTCTCACGGAAAAGTGAAATTACAACAACGGGATGACTTAAGCAAAAAAAGACGACAAAAAAAAGATGAACCTCACACAAGACGCATCAAAAACGGGGAAAAATCGTCGAAAAAAAATATGTACCGAACGAAAGGAAAGGGTTTAATCATTATATTTTTTTTCAAATAGGACGATTAAGGCACAAAAAAAACACAGACTCGAACATGTGTGGCCAAAGGACAGGGCGGCGACCCTCGGCATTGTTCGTTCGGATTGAAAGGGAATCAACGCGGACGCGGACTCGGGCGAGCAATTTGCATACGCAGGACGAAGGACAACAAACCACCACCACCGACTCCTTATCTATTTGCCTTCGGTCCTTCCTGGGCCCAGGTACAAACCGATCGCTCACACTCACACACTCGCATACACACGCACGCACGGAATGATAAATAATTTTTTTCTCTAAATTTTTTTTTTCTGAAGTTTTTTCACTTTTTTTACCACTTTCAATTTTTTTTATGCATCGTCTTATTCAAATTTCTATTCTAGCTGGCCGTGTGAAGTTTTGCCTTGAGAAGATTTTGCCCCGAAACGAAGGATGCGGCGCGACGCGACGGCTGCGTGTCTCTCGGGGAATCGGTTGATCAAGGAGCCTGGGAACATCCGCGAAGAAGGTAAAGTGTTGTCTCCTTGCAGTGTTCATTTGCCTAGACATTTGATTACTTTTAGGAAAAATTTCAATGAATTTATATGGTGAAATGGGTCTTGGGTTAATTAGTTGGGATCGAAATGGAGATCCATTTTTTTAAATTTCGAAAGTGTTCATTAGTACAAGCTTAACTTAGATAAATAAAAAAATGAGAAGCATGTACGCTTTAGGGTTCTCTTAAATATTTTTAATATATCTTCTCATTTAAGCGCTCAATCAACTTAAAATCAATTTATAAAATCACATATTTGAATGTAAAATAAAATACAGAAATTCTATAACGGTTTACAATCAAAATATTACAAATCTAATTGTGCAAATTTCTAATAGTTTTTTATTTTGTAAACTTTGATGTAAAAAACTAAAGCTACATATTAGGGAGTTATTTACTTTACTGAAATCTAAAACCAGAGGCTCCTAATATTTTCCCTAACTAATTATTCTTTCTTATTTCCTATAAGATATATTTTCACATAATATCCTTTCTCCTCTACTTATGCAAAACTGAAGCACCGCAAATCCCCTACTTAACGGCTTAGGCAGTCCTTCCCAGACCCTATGCAAATGCACTTAGTTGCTCATTAGATTCGCGCACTCGTAATTGCATTCGGCAATGTTTTGGCAACAGGACAACGTCAACAGCTCCTCGGGCAATGGGGAAGGGGCATGGGAATCAAGGGTGCAAATTAGCATATGTAACAAGATGATTTCGCTGAAATATGCAAGGCACGCCACTTGAGATTTGCATAGGTAAGCCGCGCAGGGACACAATGCAAATGTGCAAAAATTATCGTCAGGGCGCCTTCAAAGGATCTTTTGAGGGTTTGTCAAAAGATCGCCAAAGGATTGCCAAAAGATCGCATAACGCTAATCCGGTCGGGTAGGCACACTCCGGGGGTAACCGGCCAATAAAAGGTCGACCCTTTACCGAAATGGTGATGATAATCATGATGATGTGTGAGGAGGAAAACCTATTACGGCTCGTTTTATGGCCCACCACATATAAATCTGTTATAGTTGACAGGTAATTCCGCAAAGTCCAACAGGTGGCTAACTTAAGAGAGGAAAATCTCTCTCTCTGTCTCTCTTCGCGTGGCTCTTGCACACACTTTCTCCGGAGAAGGCCCGGCCTTGGCGGTTACCAAGAGTTGAGAACCTGGAGCGCTGGTCAGTCGGCTTTTGGCTATCGCAAGGTGCAGTCGCGTCGTCGTGGTCTTCCAGAGAAACAGATATATATATATATATATATACAGAGAAAGACTTGGCCCGAGGATCGTTCTAGTTATTGAAAAACCATTGTGAGTGTGACTTAAGTCTTTGAGTGTTGATTTTGGACTTTGCATACCTGGATTCCGGAACGGAATCTTCCAGGAGCTGTGTGTGGTGGCTGCCAGCTCACAGTTATGCCAACGCTTACCGTTATGAGCTGGAGCCAAGATCCCCCCCCAGATCCAAAGAAAGCAAGAAGAGAGGCCGCGACGAAGAAGTGGCCTAACTTGTTCGTCGTCGTCGAAGAATTCCTCCGCCTCTTCGACGTGGTCTTCTGCGCGTCGTCTTTATGCCTCTTTCTCGGCCGGGACTTTTATGGAAGTGCTAAAAACGAAAGAAACCCAACTAAACACAAAAAAAAAAATAACACAGAATTGAGTTTTGCAAACTCAATAGTTGACCAAATCAACTACGATAGTTACAGTGTATGTGTGTGCCGCCGTTTACAGTTAACCCTAAAACCGTTCTGTTTGTTTTGACTTCTCAAAGAAATCTTTTCTTCGGCTGGCGTGAAATTCAAATTCGTATACTGGAATTTCAAGTGATTCCCACAAAACACCGACCAGAGCCGAGAATCCGAAAGCGAAGAATTGGTGGGGCACCCGAAGAATGAAGACCGAAGAGCCGTAGAACGAAGAGCGAAGAACGAAAAAGCGGCGCCGATCGCCGTCGCGCCTTATGCATCTGACCCAGTTATCGGTTTTGGTGCCGGACTTGGTATTCATGGTGGCGTAGGCGTGGTGACTGACAGAATGGGGCAAAGAATGTTTTTTGGGGAGCAGGAGAAACCACTTGACCCAAAAATACGAGACGTCTTTATAGGGGGGAAGGGAGAGGTTCTAGCCAGCGTCACTTTCTAGTCCCGTCTTTGCAAAAATCAAGAAAATATGAGCTAAAGATTCTCTTTTGAAATAAGAAAATATTGCGACTATGGTAAAACAGGAATTTTATTATTATATCATTTTACTTTGAAAATTCTTCATTAAATAGTATCAAAAAAATCATGGGAATTAAGTAAGAATTAGGATAATCTTTTTTTACTTACAATTTTGTATAACATTGATAAAGAAATCTTAAAAACATCTTAATTTTATCTTGACCTTAAACTTTCCATTGAATATTTTATTTTGTATTGTAATTTTGTTTAAAACAATTTACTTAATGATTTTAAATCCTTTTATATAAAATATCAACGAAAATAGGAATATCCTAAAACTGATAATCCTGAGTTGTCGAATTTTCTCCTTATTTCTTTGGAATAATAATAATATTCCTTTGTGAAACTTTGCTACCCTTAGTCGTGATCAACAAACATAATAATAATTAATTTGAATGGACATGAAATTTCCGGTTTTGTAGAAAGCTCTGCTTACCACCGCACGTGATGGGGAAGTCCGATTCCGATTCCGATTCCAAGTCCGAGTCTGAGCTCGAGTCCGTCTGCGAAGCCGATTCAGTTTCAGAAACTTACAGAAACTTAGTGCACTTTCCCTGAACAGATCTCTATCGCTGTGGTTTCACATCATTTTCAGTACTAAGTACTTTCTATTTCATTCATTAAACGGTTTCGTTAATTGTGGGCCAAGAATGCCACGGCTTTTACCCGCCGCTCTTTGACTTCTTTTTCAGCTTGGCCATAATTACGAGTATTATTTGCATGGTTATATATATATATATATATGTATAAATATTTGTTGTAACCAGTTTGGGGTCTCCAACTCCAGTTTCCATTCCTCGTTCTCAACGAGGCAACGCAACCCAGATACATGGATTATGGCCAGAATTGCTGCGGGTTTCCCGTTAGGCATACACCGCTACGTATACGTAATACCGAAATGGGACACCTGCCACGGCCAGAACCAGCTCCAAAAATGAGCAAGGAAACTGGTTTGGGGGCTTATCACACACAGCCACAGTGAAGTGGCAAGATCATGATGATTATCACCATGATCTTGGCGGCGGCGGAGGCATCTCTTTCTAGGCCAATGATCTCTGGGCTTCCTCTCTCGCTCTCTCTCTCTCTTTTGGGGCAGAGGCAGAGGCAGATGCCCCAAGCTGCCGGATTACGTCACAGGGGGCTTGGGTTACACTCTGGTCTGACTCCAACGAAGATGATTCAGCTTCGACTTTCACTTGACCACCGCTAATTATCTCACCTTTCTCTCTGCGCCCCCCTTCTTGCAGATTCTTACCGATTCTCGGCGAGCAATGAGCACGTGCTGACCATGTTGGACCCTCGAAATACAATTATGAGCAGTTGGGCTCTGGCCCTGATCTTCAGCGTTCTGTTGGCCAGTGCCCCAGGGCCAGCGAAGTGTCAGGACGAGTCCCTAGCCGGGAGTTTTCTATCCGGTAAGAGTCCTTACTATAGAAAACTTTCTTTACTAAGTTTACATTATATTTTTTATTATGATCCTCCTTCAGGCCTCTTGGATACCATTACCAGCACAGCAGATGCCAAGGATTGCCCCGGCGTATGTGTCCACACTTTGGCCACCTTGATTTGCTACGAAGTGCTCGACGATGTGCCCTGTCCCTCGCCCAGCATGAAGTGCTGCATTGAGAATGCTCCAGGTAAGGATTCCAAACCGGATGCCTCCTCAAAGTCTAACAAACTTAATTCCTATCAGCTGGCAAGAATGCCACAGCGGTGCGGACGACAATAGCGCCAAAAACCACATCTACAGCGAGCACCACAACGACGCAAAGGACCACAACCACGGCAGCCACCACAACTACCACAAAAAGGACCACATCAACGAGTACCACAGTGAAACCAAAGCCAAAACCACAGACCAAGCGTCCAGCTAGCTCTACGACAACTAAGGCCACAGTGGCCACCACCAAGAAGCCCAGCACCACCAAGAAGGTGACCACAGCCAAGCCCAGCAAGGACAAGGAGGCTGATGCCACCAAGGCGGATGATGCCAACAGTAAGTCGAGGGAAATTTCTGGACAGGACTAAGAATTAAACATCAATATCCTACTCCCTTTACAGAGGACTGCACCGGGGTGTGTGTGGCGGATCGGATAGCGGAGTACTGTGAGGCGTATCTGACCAGCGATGGACTGTGCAAGGAGGGAACCAAGTGCTGTGTCTCCCTGGACGAGTACTCCAATGGCAAGCTGCCCAAGGATATCTACATTCCAGCCAGTAAGAATTTATACAAATTAACATTAAAATATTTACTTAAATCGATGATTTTCCCTTAGAACACATGAGCAACCTGAAGCCCAACCAGACGCTGTCCGAGAAGTCAGCTCCTGCAAAGAGTGGCTCAAGTACCTCTACAAGTAGCACCACTACTACCAGCACCAGCACCACCACCACCCCGGAACCGGCAAGGACGAACAGTGCTCCCAAGCCCAGCAAACACAAGAAGCATCCCCCGACAACAACGACCACGGAGGCGGCCGAGGAAGAGGAGGAGGAAGAGGCGGAGGACGATGGCGAGGAGGAGGAACCGCCACTGAGCAACAAGCTCAAGTCCGGCCAGGGACAGGGTCAGGTGCTCAAGGAATGCGAGGGCGAGTGCATGAACGGCATCTTTGCCATCTTCTGCGACGACATCGATTCGGAGGCCTTTTGTCCGGGAGAGGGAAGCTGCTGTGTCACCGGAAGTGCCTCCGAGTCCCCGGCCTCCTCCAAGCCGGCCACACCTACCAAGCCGGCCATCAAGCATGCACCCAAGCCGGCTTCCAAGCCAGCCCGTCCTGCCTCTCCGCCACCGCCGCCAGCATCATCCACCTCAGGAGGAGGAGGCGGAGGTGGCGGTGGTGACTTCCTCTCGCAGATCATATCCTTTGCCGAGAGCACTCTAAACTCCCCGGCTCCACCACCGCCGCCGCCACCGCAATCGCCGCCTCAGGTTCCTCGCTGTCCCGGCTTCTGTCTGCTGAACATCATGGCCGCCTTTTGCGAGCGTCCTTCGGTGCTGGTCTCCACACCCACCACGTGCGCCAAGGGATCCGTGTGCTGCGATAACTCACGATCGGGAGTGGTTAAGCCCAAGCTGCCGCCGCCGACGCCCTCGCCCACAGCTCCACCCACGGCGCCGCCTTATGTCCTGCCGAATACCCCTAGTCCGGATCCAAGGGAAGAGTGTCCCGGCTCCTGTATAGTCAGCCTGCTTAGCTTCACCTGCTTCAGTGAGTCTACTACACATGTTTTTTATCTCTTATCTAAATTGGATATCCTTTCCCCTTCCAGAAAACGCCGAGATGACGGATCTGTTCCGCTGCAAGCGCTCTGGCCAGATTTGCTGTGCTCCCAAGAGCAAGATTCTGGAAAAACAGCAGTTCCAGACGCGCAACGACACCGCCTACTATCCGGTACCGCCTCCACCTCCCATCGGACCGCCGCAGGCCTATCCACCGCAGTCGCCGCCGTACTCTTACATGAACAACCAGCCGCAGGGCCCGCCTCCTCCTCCCCAGATGGCAGTGCATCACCAGAATCCCTACCAGCCACCGCCGCCCGCTCCGAACTATGCGGATTATTATCCAGTGTCTGGACCCGGCCTTCAGGCAGGACTACCGCCCCAGCCACAGCCTCCAATGACTACACCGCCACCCACGACAACCACCTCGACGACTCCTCGGCCCCATGTCTACTCCAAATATGTGTGCGGCGTAAAGGGAACCCTGCGGACAGGACGCTCGCCGGCTCTCTCATTGGTTGCTTACGCAAGGGCCAAGTATGGAGTCCAGCGATCAGCCCGGCAGATAACCTCCGCCTCGGGTTATTCTGGCAACTTTAACAAGTCCAATGAGCGACTGGTCCTCGGCTCGGCCATCGTGCCCATCCAGATCCACAACGACAAGCTGGGCGACCTCGTCGAGTCGAGCAGCCTGCAGAGCAATCAGCTGCGTTCGTACCACAATCACCGGGAGGAGACAGCAGTGGCGGCGGATCAGCCGGAGCTGGTCTATCCGAATTACTACCACCAGCAAAAGCGATCTCTGCATGGCCTCCAGTTCCAGTCCAATTCCACCGGACGACGTAGAGCTCGAGTGGTGGGCGGAGAGGATGGTGAAAATGGTGAGTGGTGCTGGCAGGTGGCCCTGATCAACTCCCTGAACCAGTACCTCTGCGGAGCGGCGCTCATCGGCACCCAGTGGGTCCTGACGGCGGCCCATTGTGTCACCAAGTGAGTGGGGAGTGCACTTATCATTATCATGTAATCCTTTAATCGTAATCCCTTCCAGCATTGTTCGGTCAGGGGACGCGATCTACGTGCGAGTTGGCGACTACGATCTGACCAGGAAGTACGGCAGTCCCGGAGCTCAGACGCTCCGCGTGGCCACCACTTATATACACCACAACCACAATAGCCAGACGTTGGACAACGACATTGCCCTGCTGAAGCTTCATGGCCAGGCCGAGCTCAGGGATGGCGTTTGCTTGGTGTGCCTGCCGGCTCGCGGAGTGAGCCATGCGGCGGGCAAGCGATGCACAGTGACCGGTTACGGCTACATGGGCGAAGGTGGGTCCCCAAATCTACCACAAAGTCTCCAATCACATCACAATCTCCTTCCACAGCTGGTCCCATTCCCCTGCGAGTGCGCGAGGCCGAGATACCCATTGTGAGCGACACGGAGTGCATCCGGAAGGTGAATGCCGTGACGGAGAAGATCTTCATCCTGCCGGCGTCCAGTTTCTGTGCCGGCGGTGAGGAGGGACACGATGCCTGTCAGGGCGATGGCGGTGGTCCACTGGTCTGCCAGGATGATGGCTTCTACGAGCTGGCCGGTCTTGTGTCCTGGGGATTCGGCTGCGGCCGCCAGGATGTGCCCGGCGTCTATGTGAAGACGTCCTCGTTCATCGGCTGGATCAATCAGATCATCAGCGTAAATAATTTATAGTGATCCTATATAGTCAGGATCTCTCGCTTGTGCGGGAGGAACCCCGCTCTCGTGGCCATTTCCATCTCCCGGAGTGGCCTACGATTGCCTCGGGGTTCCCGCTACTCGACTGCTAACGTAAACCCATCCTAGTGTAATCTATTCATACCCAAACTAATCCTAACTCTCACGGCCCGAGCCCCAGAAAGCAACTACATATTAACTATTACGATTATTGGTAGCGTAGACGGCAATCTTCAAAAGTATTCCCCTATTTGATAACGCCCTATTGTAAACTGTTTTTGTATATATACGAAATAAATACAAAAAAATCTTCAGTTATATAAAGAGAGATTTGTAATGGGAATTTTAGATTTTAAAGAGGGTTTTTAAAAGGTATAAAAGGTAAGAGGTATACATCTTGAAGGAAGTAGCGAATTGATCTTTAAAATGTATTACTTCGAAACATCATTAAAATTTCAGTAAAACTCAAAGAATTTTAACGGAAATTTGAATATAAAAAACACACTTCGAGAAACTTTGAAAAAGAGAGCATATTTCTTTTGATATTTGTAACGGAATTTTATTTAAAATTACTATAAGAAAAAAGAAACCTTTCCTGAATAAAAAGGATGCAATTACTCTACAGTAAATGGTTTTTACATTAAGAAAAAGTCGAAGTATATACACAAATTTATTAGACATGGGAAAAGGGTTTATATAACCTTTTTTTTGCTATAAAAAAATGCACATCTTTGATCAAATTTAAATATTCCCAAGAAATTTAACGGAAATTTAACCAAAAAAAAAAGGATATGTGAAAAAGGACTCTCTGTCACGCACCCAAGCCTGGTCCCGATCTCCGAGTGACTTTCGAGAGGCGGAGCAGAAAAACTCACTCAAGGAAAGGCTGCTCTGAGAGTTCGGCTTTGAGTCCAAGAGACTCTGCCCTAATAAGAGAATCTCAGGCATCTCGGTGCAGACGACAGAAAAACTTACCCTCGCGAATGGAAACCTGAACTCCCTTCCTTCTGATTTGTTTGGTTTCGTTTTTTTTTTTTTATTGTTGTGTGTTAACCCTGCATGGTTTTAACCCTTTCTGTCGTCTGCTGCGTGATTCAATGCGCTGAGTTTTTCTTCCCTCGCGAAAGAAATCGAAAGCAGGGACTTCGGCTGGACTTCGTGCGGACTTCGGGTGAGCTTCGGCAGAGGCCAAAAGGGTTCCCGAGCAGCTCGTTCTGGGATCCGAGAACAGAAGTTCCTCTGGCCTCGAGCTGATCGGATCGCAAAGATCGTTGAAGACTAGCGCGACTCTCGTCACTCCCCCGTGGTCTTCTAACTCTTAGAATCCTACAATCCGCTGAGAAATATAGTGCTTAGATATATAGATTTAGAGTAGCACTCACACCCGACCCTAGATCCCTGAGTCCTGATCCTAGTTTGCATGCCTTTCGTATTGGTTGTTTGTGTCTGTGCCTGGTTTCTGTTCGCTCTACCAACACGCGTTAAGTTCAAGGACATCGTCCATCGAGGATTCAGCACAATGGAGGCGAACTCACCCACCAACACACCCACCAACACACCCACAGCAACGGTGGCCACCACAACGTCCACAGCCTCCACTACAGTGGTCACATCGACGCCATCGCCAGCTGCCAGTACCAGCAGCAAAGGTCACAGCCAACCCGCCTCCAGTTGCTCCGCATCCGCCTCCGCCTCCGCTTCGGCTACCGCCTCCGCCGCTGCAACGCCTCCTGGCCAGCAGCTACTGGCCACCAGCCTGGAGGTGGCCAAGCAGGAGGATCTGTATAATCTGTCCCTGGCCAGCGGACTGTCCGAGGGCCAGCGATCGCTTTCGGGCGCTCCGTCGGCTTCCTCTAGTCCCATCATGAGTCCGCAGGGCAAGATCTTTGGAAGGAATGCGAATGGCACAAGTAAGTACCAATAAATTATTTAAAATTAAAAGAGCTTTACTTAAATATTAAACAGAATGATTTTGTCTTGTGCTTTTTATGGTTAAATTGTGTTTATGAAAGTGTTTACAGTTCTGATAACAAAGGGAAGAAGTTTTTTTATTTAAATGAATAACTCTTCTTATTATTATTAGTGAAATATTTAAAAAGGCATTTTATAAGTTATTACTATATTCTTGATCAATTTATGTGAGTTTTGTGTGAACTTAAGTGATAATTATACTGTAAGATACTTTTTTTTTTAATACATACATATGTATTAAAAAAATCCAGAAGGATGTTCTTAGTAAATTTGCTATTAGGTAATCTTGGATAGTTTTTGGTGTTAGATGATTTTATTTAATGAAAAGAAACAAGTGGTTAGAAATTTTAATTTTTAAAGAGCTCCTACAACATACATTTTCTGTAAATTATTTACCAGCCACTTCAAGTTGTTAAAAATTGTATTTTTTAAAGATTTCCTACAACATAGATTTTCTGTATATTATTAAATTAAATCCAAAGCAATATGCAGATGTCATCCTTTATAAACAAGTAAACTTCCAGATGTCTCTTTTAAATCAACTCTCAATCAACTTTGTTATTGTTGCCCTTCCTGACCGCATCGAATCCTTTATTGAGCTTCCTCCTGCAGCCATGTTAATCTCTCCTCCCGTGGCAGCCTGCAATTTTCGCGCTCTTTTCGCGAACTTCATTTGACAAGCTTCGCCAGCGCCATTGTTCCAGCAGCATTGTGTTGTGTATTATTATGTAACGGAAAACGCTTTCCGAGCCCAGGGAACCCAAGCTTGGTCCTAACGGACCTTGGTCTGATAACAAAGAAAACTGGCCTTCGTGCTCAAAGAACTGCGGTTCCGGTTTCCACTTCCTTGGTGCCAATCGCTCGGGGTGTCTTGTTTTGCATATCTGCTCAAGTCTTAAGATTCCTCCAGGTAGCAATGGCAGCCGGCATCCAATGGGATGTGTTCCAGGATCCAGGTAGGATCTCTAGCCTAGCCAGCCGTTAGATCCAGTTCACGGTGATAGGCCGTGTCTTTGGGGTGACAAGCAAAAACTATGAAAGGAAACGAGGGGTAAAAAAACTCACCCCCAGTGATGAGGGTAGTAAAATATTAATTTCGAAAAAATCTCAGTTTGAAAGGACTCAACCAACTCGCTGGGAGAAAACGCTCAGTTTTGCAGAAAAAAATGTCGGCACTCGGAGAGAAATGTACGGTTTAAATTTTAATATTATTAGATAGTTTTTGAATCAAATGATCTTGCAGGATAGCATACAGATTGATCTATGATCTTTGATTAGAATATTATTATAAAAGGTATACTTAGTTAACCTAACAAGATCAAGTAAACTATTATTATCCGCTGATATTATCTGATATCTTCAACCCAATTAGTACCCAGAGCATAGGGAAAAAGTCTACGATATTTAAAAAATGCAGCTGAATTCAGTCTTTTTACCGTGCAGGTTATGGTTATGGCCCCTGCGTCTGTCGGGGGCCATTGGCCATTGGCACGTACGGGCCAAGTTATTGCCACCAATGGAATTTTGATCGACAAGAATTTGGTCGTTGAAAAACGTTGGCTTTTAATTTATCGTTGTATATGAGAAATAGTTTCGGTTACTTGCCCATTGCCGATGCCAACTTAAGCAGGGAGGGCGAAGAGAGGCGGAGGAGGCCTCGGTCCCAGGGCCCAGCTCAGGTCCCAGAGCCCAGGCTCCCGGTACCAGGCCTGAAGCTTCCTCCAGGTTCCGATTCCAGGTCCAACTCTCCAAGTCAAAGTCTGCAAAGTCCGGCGTCTACTTTTTGCCCATAATCGAAGCGATCGCACGATTGACTGCTCCGCACACTCACACATTGTCACTTTTACGCACACAGGGCACTGAGAGAAAAGAGGTTTAGTTAATTGTTTAAACAGCGGAACTAAGTTAAAATAGATTTTAAAATCCTGATAGGAAAAATCAGTTTTTGTATAAAGCATTATTTCTATGAAAAAAACAGTAAACGAAAAGAGTAAAAGAAAATCAAACTTTGGTTTTCTCTTTTGTTTTCCTACATTGAAGTACTTTTATCTAAATTTAGTTCAATATATTTTGATATCTCATGATATCACTCTTAAAAAAAATGTATTAATTTAATTTAGTTTAATTTCTGACAGTGTGACCGATTTGTGGTCCTGGCTGCTTGGGCAGCTGCTTGGTATGTGGCGTCGAATGTCATTATTGCTGCCAAGTGCCAACTAAAAAGTTACTGCAGTTAATTTTTTGTCCATCTTTACCATTTGCCGTTCGCATAAAAACAGCATATTTAGCAAATGACAACAACAATAAGAACACCAGCAAAAGCAGGAGCAGAAAAAGAAGAAGCAGAGGCAGTGGGGATACAAAAAAAAAACAAAAACGAGCCCGCAAATTAAATAAATAAAAAATCAGCAACAATCCGCAGTGGCAGAGGAAGAGCAAGAGAAACTGGAGGAAGGAGAAACGGGCCAAGTGTCCCCAACTCTACCTCTCTCACTCTGGCGCTCTCGCCTCACTGCTCCACAGCCTCTCGCTACCCCTCTCTCTCTCTCTTCCTCCTCCTGGCTACTGCTCCTGGCAGAATTATTTGTGTATTGAAATCACGTCTCATTTATTTATTGCTGCAAAGGTATGCCCCTCTCGCTCGCTCGCCCCCAGAATCCCGGACTTACGCAAGTCTGCGTTAAATACCCGCAAGTGGAGCAGAGGGAGACGGAGAGAGCGAGAGTGGGGAGATGCCATGTAGTCGCATAGAGCAGAAGTGTGGCCAGGAGCTTAACCCTTGAGCGGTCAGTTTAAGTTAGTAGGGAGACCTCTGATTTATCTAGATTTATTTACGAAAGATTTTAATATTTTTGGATGTCATTGTTAATTTCATTGTAATTTTCTATTCTCATCATATTATTTCCCATGATTATGTTATTACATATTAAAACAAAACATTTTATTATATTTAATTATATATATGTATATATATTTTTTTTTAATTTTAAATATGTTATACTGCAAAATTTGTAATGCAATTTTTAGCACAATCCCTAAAACTTTCACCAGAATTGTACACCTCATTTCCTGAACCAAATTCAAGCTAGTTTTGTATAACCTTTACGGCCAATTATCAGATTTAACCAACATTTAAAAACTGTTTCAAGTCTATATTAACGCTCACTTCACGGTAACTTGTGGCTAAGTATCACAACTCTCAAGTTCAGCCTGTTTGATATTTGAGTTCTCGAAAACTATTTATGATATACCCAATTAAGCGGATAGGAATGCGAATTATTCTTTGCCGCCAGCCATAAATTGTAATAACCAGCAACCCCCTGGCGCGGAGCGTGGGTTAATGACGCGACAAGTGAGAAGAGCGGATCCCCATCCTCCCATCCTTGGTGTTTGTCGTTGGTGGATGCGCTTGTGGTTAGGAGCAAAAAAAACGAATGGAATCGGAGGATGGCAATCGATGTACGCGGCTTTTTCTGTCGCTGCCCTCTGTTTGTTATAATTTAACTTGGCCAGCAGCTCGTTTTTCTATTAATTAAAGCTGGCTGCCGGAGACGTTGTCGCCGCCTGAAATATTCTCACATAATTATTTACGATTTGACATAATCATCATCCTCGTCATCGTCATCGTCATCGGCGTCGTCCATTTAGAGCGCTGGAGCTGCCTGCCATAACAGTAACTGCCTCTGCGGCGCACAATGGGGCAAAAGATAGAGATACATTGCAAAAATCAACTTTTTGATGAC
>JAEIHY010018505.1:0-91369 GCA_018904565.1 Drosophila tsacasi
GTAAAAAGTATTTATTAGTACCAATATTGAACTACCAAATAACATATATTTTAAAGACTTCAGACAAAAAATTGTGACTTGGCAGCATTTCTTTGAGGGCGTGATTTTCTCAAATGGGGTCCTCGCCGGACCCCTAGCGTCCACAATTTTTGATCTGGAACGAAAAACCTAATATTTTCTGATTCCGTATTGGAATAGTAAGGGAAGTACGTAGGGGTTTTTTTTTTGAAATGGATTTTTAGTAAAATGGCGACGTTTTGGATAAAAAACTCGTATGCGAACGGTATATGGGAGGTCCTACGGCAGAACTTGAAATTCAGGCACTTTACACATTTTTCCCGGACTTCATTTTTTTATGTCATTTGTAATACCCTAAATGACCATTTGCTTATGTTAGATTTTTTGAAATTTCTACAGTCCCCCTTAACCCCTTAAATAAATATATATCTATATAAATAATTAAATAATTTTATAGTTCAGGAAACTTTCTTTTATTGCTCCAACTAAAATTTGTATTAATTTTAATATATATACTTAAACAGGAATAGTGTACATAAATATTTTCAGTGGCTGGCTCAGTATTCTGCCAGTTCCAGTCCGTTCTTACCATACCATCGGCCATGCCGTGTAATATGTGAAGAAACGGCTATGAGGATTGCTGTTTGTCGCCGGAGGACGCCATGTCGGGGATGGATTGCGCTTCTGCTGTTTCCTTGACCGAGCTGGCTGAGCTATTGGCTGACCATTGCCGTATTTTCGCACCACCTGGAGAATCCAGTCAGCGTGGCTCAGGACGTCGGTAAAAACACTGGCATAGGCACACCGTCGGTTCGTGTAGCTGGCAATGCCGACCTGGACAAAACGCATTTGATTTCCGATTCGAACCATTGACCCCAAGGGACCGCCAGAGTCGCCGTTGCACATATTGCTCTCCAAGTTGCCGGCACAAAACTGATTGCTTGCGAGGGGAGGACTATTGATATACTCGCTGCAGATGCCAGGATCCTGGCGTTCGATACTCAGGCTCATCAGGTAATCGCTGTCGCTCTCATTGTGGGTCCTGCCCCAGCCAGTGCCGATGAGGGGATTAATATTATTGATGAAGCTCCTCCATCTGGGGTTCAGGACGATGCAAATGGGCCTTATGTTGTCTGGGTAGGATAAAAAATATATATTTAATAATCTTAGTCTTAGAAATAGCAGATCACCCACCCTTGTAGGTCACAGGTTCGATCATCCGAAGAATGGCAATATCGTTCGCCTTCGTAACCGGACTATAGAGTCGATTTCTAAAGCCAGCGTCTATATAGTGCTCCTCCCGCATGGTGCAGTAGGGACCCCTCGCGGTGTTATGACACTTGTCGTCCTGGCTTCTTTGGTACTCTCCCAGACGAGCCACTCTTTCAGGAGACGCAATATATACCTGAACTGTATATATATTTACATTTTATATAGAATGAGACACTTACAGCTGTGTGTCGGGCAGGAAACAATGCGCTGCCGTTAGAACCAGTCCTGAAAAAGAACATAATACATACTGTATATTATTAGTGGAAACATATAGGGGGAAAAATACTAACGGCGAGTGATCAGGGTTCCGCCGCACACAAATCGATCGTCGGTCGAGTGAAGAAACACCATCCACGGGCTAGAGGTCACCCCAGCGACGTTGCCTCGGATCACCTTGGCGGTAATAGAGCCAGCTCGAATTCCGCATGCCGTGTCCAGCAGCTGGCCGGATCCTGGCTGAGGGCGCAGGAGAAGCAGGACCCACAGCCAGACGGTCAACGAGCTTCCAATGGCACTCGTATTCATTCCGCAAATGTCTGATAATTGGTTGAGAGTCTGGTATTAATAACTTGCTTATCAGTGCCTCGATGGGTCAGATGCCAATGTTCATTGTGTTGTTAGCACCAAGAGCAGTCTCTTTTCTGGGAAATCGTTATACTAGAAAATGTTCACATTGAGATCAGATAATGCAAGAAGACTCTCTCTGGGGTATGCAAGGGGACTTTATTATTTACTAAGATACTCATACAATGTTCTTCTCGAATTAAAAGTTGACAAAGCTCACATCTCTAACTCATTGTTTTCCACTACAAGCTATAGATAGTCTTATAATGGCGTGGATCCCCCTGAGCGAATACTCTGTAGCTTTTGCTGTATCCACTTCCGTATTTCTTCACCGTCTCGCGGATCCAGTCCACGTGGCTCAACACGTCCGTAAAAACACTTGCCCTTGCACATTGGCTGTTCGTAAAGCTGGCAATGCCCACCTGAATGAAGCGCCTCGTTTGGTCCCATGAACGAATTAATTTCCCGACTGGACCACCTGAGTCGCCGAAGCACAGATTGCTGTTAACGTTTCCGGCGCAGAATTGGTTGGCCACGAGGGAACTGTTGGTCAATCTGTTGCAGATTATTCTCGGCTGGCGTGCAATTTCCAAAGTCCTCAGGTAATCGCTGTCTGTGTCGCTCTCGGTCTTGCCCCAGCCAGTTGCGGTGAGATATTCAAAAGCGTCGATAAAGGTCCTCCATTTCTTCCTCACCGTAATACATATGGGTCGGATGTTGTCTAAAAATACACAAATGGTAGGATAACACTTTCATATCACAGACACGCTCTAACCTGTGTAGACGACGTAGCGGGCCAGGCGCAGAATGGCAATATCGTTGGCTTGGGTTCTAGGATTGTAGGCGCTGTGCTTGATGCCCAGGTCCACAGGGACCTCCCTTCGGTAGGTGCAGTATTGCGTGTTCATTGTTGTGTTGTAGCATCCTGCATACTTTGATCTGTGGTACTCCCCCAGTCGTGCAACTCTGCAGGAGGAGAATAAATCAGTATTTTATAGTCGGAAATTTACCAAAAATTTCGAGCTTCACATTATATTGAAAAAATATTAAAGTTTAATATTTCTTTATTTTAAAGATTGAAAAATAACGAGATTACGTTTAAAAAATTTAGAAATTAAATTAAAAATTTATTCAATACAAAACATTAATTGCAGATTCCGATATTACCAAAATTTAGTAAGTTTAAAATTGGGAGAAGGAAGAATAGGTCCGATTTGATATATTGACAAAAACTTGGCGCTCAATTAATTATAGAAAATAGCATCTATAGATAATTCGATATCGAATAATAAAAGTTAAATTAATTTTCAATTCCTAATATAGAAAATAAAGTCGATTTAGCGCACATACACATATTGTTCCCTCTATGAATCCAAAATTTTAAAGGGTTTCTTTTGTTGTTGAATACTTACAGTGTTACGTTGGCAAGAAAACAGTGTGCAGCTGTTAGCACCATTCCTGAAAAGAAACAAGAATATGAGCTCTGTGCCAACTAACTTTACATGTATTCTACGAACGGTTAGTGATCAGAGTTCCGCCGCAAATAAACCGTTCGGTGTCCGAGTGAAGGAAGACCATCCATGGACTCGAGGTAATTTCGGCAATTTTGCCATTTTTGATCCTTATTGAAGGGGCTCGAATTCCGCAGTCAGGATCTATATATTGCGCTAACCCCGACTGAAGACGAAGGAGCATGAACAGCAGCCAGGAGAAAAGCGCGGTTCTGGTTACAATGGATTCCATGGCAAGACTACCTACGAATTCTTCTGATTTTGGGGTTTTCAACTTTGGCTCAAGAAATCATAAATATTCGCCAAAAAACTGGCATTCGCATTTCTGGGAATTAAGACTTGAGTAGGAGGAATATATTATTTTAAATATATTTTCTTATTAATCTGATAAGCTTAATAATTGTTTATTTTTCTTTGAAATTATTCTTATCATCGTTTAAATACAAAAATTTAATAGTCCAAAGAAATGGATCTGTGGGTTTTATTGGTTCGAAGAAACCAAGTCTACCAAAGACTATATTATACTCTTTCATAATACTTAAGCTCTCCTTGACTTGGGAACTCTTAACAAGTAAAAAATATACTTAAATATATATATGGTTTAGATATTTTCCACTGTGGCTTACAGACAGAATTTAGATTTAGATTCAAAGAAGTTGGACTCTTCATCTATGTTTTTAAAATATTTAAAAATTTCTCGTTCTAAGCTTTTTTAATTATTTGTTAGGTTTTCTTCGAATTCGGTGGTTTTAAAATCAAAATTCGACCCTCCGACCCTCGGCCAATTTTCGTTATCTATTCTATATAATTATATATATAGTTACAATGATCCATTATTCTCTAAAATCGAATTGAATTTCTAAGAATCTTTCTTTTTCATAAAGCTTTTAATTAATTATAATACTTAGGCCAACGGCCAAATTTAAAACAGTCGCGAAATGAGTGCCACTGCCATCGGAATCGTGATATTTACCAGCCTTCTGCTCCTGGTAGCCTCTCAACAGCCGGGATACAGTCAATTCCTTGATTGGGAATGCGGACTTCGATCTGCTCCGGTCGCTTATGGGACAAGGATCATCAATGGCTCCAAAGCTGGGATGACATCGAGCCCTTGGATGGCTTTCATCGTCACCAAAGACAACTTTTTCATCTGTGGTGGATCTCTGATAACTAACCGTTCGTATCGAGCAAGTCAGCTGGTTTTCTCGTCGGCTAATAGCTTTTAATTTCCCTGCAGGACTAGTACTTACGGCAGCGCATTGCTACCATAAATATAAGCATCTGTAAGTGACTGAAACAACCTTAACACTCGCAAATAACTAATGTGTAATCGATACGTCTTCCGTAGAAAGGTTATCTTGGGGGAGTACGATATAGACTCGGCTGATGATGAGTGCCACGAAACAGTGACCGGTGACCTATACTGTACTTCTCGAGTGGAGCTCAATGTGGACACGGGCATCATGCACCCCGGTTTTAATTCGAGAACCGTTAACAACGATATAGCCATACTCCGGCTGGCCAGGCGAGTGGAGTACACAGGTGGGAGTTGGTCTGTGCTGAAAACAGGATAACTGTTCTCAAACCGTATTTAATATCCACAGGCAACATCAGGCCCATCTGCATCGTGCTGGATAAGAGTTGGAGAAACTATATAGACGGTATGGATACTCTCACCGCCACAGGCTGGGGCCACACCCGGGCAGGAGGAAATATAAGTAGGATCCTCCAAACCCTGCAAATCAGACGTCAGCTTCCGGAAGTGTGCGGCCAATACGTCGGTAAGACTCCTTCGCACAACGAGTTCTGTGTGGGAAACTGGGACAGTGGCTTATGCAACGGCGATTCCGGCGGTCCTCTGGGAAAGCTGATTCCCTACGGCGAAAGGCCCCGCTTCATCCAAGTCGGCGTTACCAGTCTAGCGAACAAGCGGTGCAACTATGCCAGCGTCTCCACCGATGTGCTGAGCCACGTGGACTGGATCGTCCGTGTGGAGGAGCGATATGGCCATGAGTATACGCAGCCTGTACAAGTATGGTCTTCAAGTGGGCGTTACGTACCCACTTTTAATATCAAATGGCCAATCTTCGATTTTTAATTTCAATTTGATAGAAAAGAATCCTTTGAATACAATTTTTGATACATTAGCAGGGTCTTCCAAACACATGGAGAGTGCATTCTTACATACCGGGTCGTTTCGGTTCTTCAAATATTTACATGGTTTGAGTTCCCTGTTGTTATATTTATAAAATAAAAAGATATAACAATAGAAATGAATTTTTTATACCAAATTAGGTATGATTCTTAAATCAAGCATTTCAAGCTTAGTACTTCTTATTACCTCTAATATTTTAACGGATTTTTATGGTGGCCAGCCTGGCATTTCCAGCCCAATGAACCTTCAGTTTTCTAAGGCCAGCATTTCCTCAGAAAGGATGGATGTAGCGCAATGGGTGCATTCCGCCCCCCACAAACCGGTTTACGAACAATCCGCTGGCCGCCAATTAACTGAAATAATTGCTACATAAAAAACCCGAAATAGATCAGAGAACAGACCAACAACACTTGATAAAATGTACAAATTCTTTTAAAGACCTACCACCTTAAAGAGAATAAATTTTGAGTCAGTGTGGATATCGGTTATGCTTAGCTCTGGACTATTTTACTGTGACTTTCCTACTTGCTTTAAATAACAACATGATCATTAACTAAAAATCGCATTGATTGTAGGTATTATTAAAATGGTTCTGGAACTGGCAATATCAAAATGTATTCTTAAATTAAGCCAGTCAGTTATTGCTTCCTAGGAAAATATTCATATTGACAAGCAAATACAAATTTAAGAGATAAGATTAAGATATATATAATAGGTATCCACCATATATTTATAATTGCAATATTTATAATACATAACTTATTTATTTCTCAATCTGATTCCAAGAATGGTAATATAAAACACTTTCTGCGAAATATAAAAGCAATTTCTTATGTTTTTCGCTTTAATCACCAGGCTGACCCAATGAACCTACTGCCTCAAGAGAGGCTGATAACTCAAGAAACAAACAGCGACTTGGTGCTGGAATATTTTCAGTATACACCCGCTGCTTCGATCGCAATGTTTAGCGCTCCCAGTGTTATTGCTGTGCTCGCCAGCCTACTGGTCCTCTATCCGAGATCGGGATCGGGAACGGCCATGCTCCTTGATGCCCTTTGCGGAACGACGCGCCCTGGGCATTCCCCACAGACATTGGGCCCCTGGACAGCCTTGTTGCATGAAAACGGACGCATCGCTTGTGCCGGAACCCTGATCAATCCAAGTGCGTATTTGAAGGAGATTTATGAAGGCTGATTAGTAGATTATATGGCTTCTTTTTCAGAATTTATATTGACGGCGGCGCACTGCATTAAGGAGGGGGAAACCCTGTAAGAATTTAAACTTTCTCGCAAGCCGCAGTTGGATGAATAATTATGATTATTGCAGAAAGGTTCGCCTTGGGGTTTATGGCCGAGTGCGTTCTGAGCAGTCGGAGGATTATGATGTGGACAAAGCCTTTCGACATCGCCACTACAACAATGAGACATTCGAAAATGACATTGGCCTGATGCGGCTCTCCAGGCCGGTGCAGTACAAAGGTAGGTACCGCAGTAGATATGTACATTATGCTGATAACTACAACTGAGAACCTCTTTCACAGATCATATTAAACCCGTCTGCATAGTCTTGGACCCATCACCGACATATTTGTCGTTGATCGACAACAACATCCTCGAGTTCACCGGCACCGCGTGGGACAGGACGTACCAGAATAAGTACCAGGACAGTGGTTTCCACGCCATAAACATCACGCGGGCTCAATGCCAAAACGAGCCTAAGACTAAGGACAAATTTCATTTTTGTGGGTGGAACCGAAGGGCAAACTACTCCTGCGATGGTCCCTCCGGATCCGCCTTGACCCGGCTTATGCAGGACTTCACGGTTCAGTTCGGCATTGCGAGTTACAACAACCTGGACTGCCAGTCCACGCGTGTCTACACGGACGTGCTGCGCTACTCCGAGTGGATCCTGAAAATTGTGCATTTCTACGGCGGCTCGGTTGGAAAAATAATACATCAGCCTGTTGTCTTTCCCAATGGTTCGCGCTCAGCAACCACTCAACCTCCTAGAACCACGAATCAAGCGAATAAGCGTATGAGTAACAGAAAATAAATCGTAAACTCCAACTTCGGATTATCTTCTTTTATTGTTCTATTTCAGTAGCTTTAATGGACTGCAAGATGTAGCTCAGGTCATTCTGGCTTAAAAGGTCATAATGCCAGTCAATACATCAATCGGCTTAATTCCCAGAATTTCAGAATATATTTATTAAGAATTACTGATAACAGGCTTTAGAATGTCTTTAAAATGAGCAAACCTCCGCCATGAAAGTTTCAGTATCTGAGGATGGCTTGGAGCGAAATGGGGTGTGCTGTCGCCGGAATCGTGGCAGTGTTATTCGCCTGCCTTCAGCTCTCTGTTGGCGAAGAAGGGTTCCAGCTCCTGGAAAGGAATTGCGGAGTTTTGGCTTTGAGTGAGCAGTTTGTGCCAAAGATAATCAATGGATTCAATGCCTATTTTGGAGTACATCCCTGGATGGCCTTCGTGCACACGCCCACTCATTTCATCTGTGCAGGGTCGCTGATCAGTCACTGTGCGTAGGAATTTCGAGAGTATTTCTAACATTTCACTGTCAATGAATATATATATTACAGGGTTCGTCCTGACGGCAGCGCATTGCATTAAAGACGACTATTCCCTGTAAGTATGCCAAAGAAATTACGTAGAACCTTATACTTCTCAATAGACCAATTTTATATTTCATAAACTTTAAATTGTTATTTCATTCTTCTAGAACAGTTCGATTGGGTGAATACAACAGAGACCAAGATGAAGACTGCCTGGGCAACTTGTGTATGGATCCCTCCGAGGAGTACGACGTGAACGTGGCTTTCAGGCACAAATTCTACGATTCGAAAAAACACACCAACGACATTGCAATGCTGCGGCTCGAGCGTCGGGTAACTTACAAAGGTGAGTTTCCACCCAGGTGTTTGAGCATAAATGAATCACCATTTATCCACAGCTCACATCCAACCCATTTGTGTGTTTGTTGACTCGAAAATAAGGCCACTGGCGGATAGACTCACATGGTACAATGCCACCGGCTGGGGAATGACCACGCCGGATGGGAAAGCAGCTCGCGTTCTCCAGCAGCTCAGACTCAACCGGAGACCATACGATGACTGCGAACGGATGTTTGGCAAGCGGATATCATCCATGCAGATCTGCGCCGGAAATGATGGCAGCAACCTCTGCAACGGCGACTCTGGCGGCCCACAGGGTCGGGAAATGGCCTATGGCAATAGCCGGGTCTACGTCCAGCTGGGCATCGCCAGCTTCACCAACCATGGGTGCCAGAACGTGAGCATTCTCACCGACGTTTTGAGCCACGGGAATTGGATAAAGCGAGTGGTTCAAAGGTTCGGGGTTCCCGAGGATGGCGCGGAGCCAGCAGAGAGGCAGCCCCTCGGAAAAAAGCCCACATTCTACCATCCGATATAGTCAAGTTTTCAGCAGGTGAAATCGGGTTTTTCCATTACAAAGTGAATAAATTAACCTATATAAATATATTGATCACTATTCCCTTTTAAATATATAATCTGAACTTAACAAAATTAATTAATTCGGGTATAGCTGGGCATATGGAAGTTCGACCAGCAACTGTGTTAGTTTTTCAAGACACTAGAGATCCAAACCGAGAAGTACCATTATTATATGGATTAGTATATAGAGTATAAAGCCTTAAGTTTTAAACAATTCTTAAATTGGATTTAAGAATTTTTCTTCGAATAAAATTATCGCCTAAATTAATGTTTTTCGGACAATAACAGTATAAAATGAGTTTACAGTCAATGAATAAAATACAAAATATTGTACTTAAAGATTAAAAGGTGCTTCCTAAAAATCAACCTAAACGTAAATGTCTGGGAAAATTAAAAAGGTTACAAAGGGAGTCACAGTAATTTCTGAGTAAGTTATCACATTTTCATTGTCATTAAAAATGGTGCTAAAATATTACTTTATTATAATTTTGTTCAGTGCATCGCTAACAACTGAAACGTCAGTTGGTTGGTGCATATGATATTTAGAGCACCGATGGTTAGGAACCAAGCTAATGTAAAAACCAATGTTGTGAGAAGTTAGTCAAATGTAAAATCAGAACTTTCGAGTTTTTAAAATATTACTAAATATACTCCTCCTTCTAATAAAATTATTTTATTTTTCCCCATAAACTACCCCCCAATCGTTAATAAATCTTAAAAACTTATATTCTAAAACCCAATTAGCTAGAGTCTTGACACTCATACACTTGATCCAATAATAATAAAAATATATAATTGTGGCTTTTGGCAAAGGTCGTGCTCTAAAGTATGTCAGGGAAAGAGGAGAAATATATTCGTGCCGGAGCCGAGAATCGTGTTATTCTACACGTGCTGATAATAAATAAATACAGTTTCAGTAAACAAACTCGATCCCTTGACACTTTGCAACTCGTTTTGCGGGGAGTATTGCTCACCTGCTAATCGATTTTTGACGGCCCCGAGCTACGCCCGAGCCCAGGCCATATAGTATTAGTATTACCAGATGTGAGTTGACTCAACGCCAGAGAGCGAATCAGCATAAAAAAACAGATATATGATAGAGAACAAAGGGGTAAAATAGCTGTAAATTATATTTTTATATATTTACACGATAAATATTATGCATTCAATTGTATTTTAATATTTTCCATTCAAGAAAATGGTTTTTGAAGTAAAACAAAAATATAATTTAACAAAAAGTCTTAGGCCTAGGGAAGTAAAAATACTTAAATAATTTTGTATATATTTTGTTTAATTAATTTTTAGTATTTACACCATTACGATGATCCAATGAATCATTTTGAAATATTTTCTTTGATAGAAAATTTAAAACACATTACTTTATAGGAGCTTATTATTTGAAAAAAAAGGATTCATTTAGATATAAAAACTAACATTAAAAACAAAATATGCATAGGTTACACTCTTGCCTTAAATACATTTTTTTAATGAACGAAATATATAATTTAGACGAAAGTAGCGATTTAATGTTACAGTTCATAAAGTATACATTAAAAAACACATGGGTTAAAAATATTTGTTGCACTTTATTACAATAAAATATATTCTGACTTAATATTTAAAATTCACTTCACTTATCTAGATATTAATTTAGATATGCCATTTCAAATACACCTTTTCTGGAGCCACTTCCTAATTAATCTTTTTTGCGTGAAGAGAATGCGGCTTAAGTTATTTTTGCAGTTAGTGCTCGATATGTCGTCGAACCGGCACCGCGTGCAAACAGGTTTTTTGGCGACGTTGCGCACTCATTGCCGAGCAACTTGGGTGCATGGACTAGACTTAGATCTAACTCTCTGGAGAGTATAGCCGGAGGAGCGGAGGAGCAGCTAGCTATGTTGCATTGCGTGCCGGGGATGAATGTAGTGGGAGCCGGCATTGTTGTCATCGCGGTAAATGGCGGTCATCAGGAGCAGCAGACTGCCGGCGATCAGTGCCCGGAGAGCTCCATTCAGAAATCCAAATCCCACGGAGATCTCCATATTTCGATTCTTTTTGGTTTTGTTTCGTTATTATTATAAGTAATCTTTGCGCTTCTGGCTGTAGAACGAGACTGAGCGCTCGCCGTGATAGCACCCGGAATTTATGGCAGTTCCCAACGACGTGTTTTCCCCAAGCAGGTGCTCGGGTGGCGGGCTTGTCGCCAGATCGCCGCAGTGGGGTAGTTTCCCAGTGTCTGGCCTGGTAAATGCCCCGATCCGCTGGCGTCATCCATGCACCACAGCACAGTTAACGATGCCACAGAAATATGGTTTCAATTGTCCATGCTCGTCGAGAATAAGGCATATTGTTCTCGAGATAATTTGGGGAAAGATCAAGCTGAAGTGGGTTTGTCACTTGCTATATTTCCAAGAATAAGTCTTTACTGCTGATTGTTTTTCTGAAAATATTATGCTGAACTTCAAATAAATTATATTTCAATGCAAAATAAAATGTGGTTCATGCTATTTTCTTCTATTTATGTAATAAACATTTTATTACAAGTATTTTATAGACTTTGTTTTTATATAAAATTAATTAAATCGCTGTATGTTATTAGTATACAAATACTATGTTACTTGTTGGTCAATTAAGTTTAAAGTTAAGTAATGTGTGTTTTCAAAATTCTATTCTCTGGAACATTTCCTATTATTTTTTCCTAATGTACGAACTGCCAGGTATTTGATTGGCCGGACACTTTTTTGTACATAAACTTCTGTTGCTCAAAACGAAAATCAAATCCAAAATCCAGATCGTTGACT
Source organism: Drosophila tsacasi (assembly GCA_018904565.1). NCBI lineage: Eukaryota > Metazoa > Arthropoda > Insecta > Diptera > Drosophilidae > Drosophila > Drosophila tsacasi. Next base: position 11,807 of record JAEIHY010018505.1, read on the forward strand.
CTTTGAGCCAGGCCGTAATGGAATTCAAACAACTCATTTTGGAATCGTCTACGTGAGGCGATTGCCAAGATATAAATTCTTAGCTGCTGCATATATGCGTTAGATCATTGCTCTGGGATCAATCTCAGCTTAAACCTGACACAGACTGGACTCCAGAAACCTATGAGAAACACATTAAGTTGGATTTTTTTTCTTTTTAAGAATATATAGCAAAACTTACCGGACGTAGCGCCGGAACTTGGGACTGTGACAGAGTTGAGTGCAGCAGCGCCAGAGTTTTCTAGAGACTTTTCCATATAGATGAGAAATGACGTTTGGATTCAAGGCCCAGTGCAGGGGAAATTCCCGCTCGACGTCCTGCAAGTGCGGCATCCTTCGACGAAATCTCGTTTCGAACTGAAGACGGCGGGAGGGTATCCTCAGGTAGTCCCTAAAACAGCTGCCTTCGTTTCCCGCCAAGGGATAGCACATTTGCAGGAAACAAAAAGAGGGATCAGCTCTGGTTAGCCTTACCTACGATTCGCAATCAGGGGTACAAAAAGGAAATTACTCATTGAAAAGAATGCATTACGAAAAATATGTATACTATACATTTGGGTATTTAAAGCGTTCTTCTTAAAAATGAAACAGATATTTAGTTTTAAGGACTTAAAAATGGCTCTCTTTTAATCAATAAAACGTCGCCTTTACTTGATATAAAACTTTTGACATTATTTCCCCAGTTGCGATCTGAGCTCGCTGGCGAAATGACTTTCCTGGCTGTGTGTTCCTTGCACTTTAATTAATTGTGATTTTGGACTGGAGTCGGGAGTCATAATAAAGTAAATATAGAGATGTTTTTGAATAACTTAAATTGCATTTTAATTAATGAAATCATGAATTAAAAATACTGCATGAGTTAAAAGAAATTGGATTTGAACACATATATATATGTAGTACGAATTTTATTGCTTTGCTTAGGCTATATGAATAATTTACAAGGGTGCATAGGATTATAAATCTAAGTCAGATCGTTTGGGTCTCCACGGTAATGGCCTCCACCAATTGACTTATTCGCTGGGCCCTTGTCAATTTCCAGGAAACACATGACAAGGCTGTGATAAAGAAGCCAATCGCTGCGAAAAGTAACTTTAGCTGGAGAATTTTACCAATATTTCACCCTTATTATATTTACCCATCAAGAGAATTGCCTCAGAGGTTTCGTCCTGCCAGGCCTTGGAGACAACGCAGAGCAGTATGAAGCCGCTGAGCAGGCAAAAGGATCCCACGACCACGGCAAGAGTTATGAGGATTATCACGGGATCATTCAGAGGTCCATAGTCGAAGAGAGTCCGACACAGGGAGGGCTTTCGAGGCAGGTAGGTGCCACTAAGAAAGTGTAGTTGGTTTAATTAATATTGAGTTGTGAGATACAATCCATTTATTGTTGATTTTTACTACAAATTCCAACGAAACAAATAATTTAAATGGAAGTTTTTTTGCAAGTTCTTTGTTATTATTCACTGATTTTGCAGAATTTTCTTTAGTTTATAAATGGGAAACACTACGAACCAGGCTTGCGAGTAAGTGGGAAGAATGGGCTCAGCTCTGCACTCCATGGCGCTTCTCGAAATACTGAACTGGATACTCCAGACTACAGACTCCACTACCCAGGCTCTTCAGACTCCCCAAACTCCCGTCTCCCTTAATTTTTTTTTTTTTTTTGGGTGGCTGACGGGCCTACTTCTCCACATTCTAAATTTAGCAAGGGGACGGCTGCCGATCGCAGACGCGTGACTGGAAACGGAGGGACTATCGTGGCACTATCCCGGCACTATCTTCTATTTATAGCCACGCCAAGAAAGTGGTTCGATCTAACGGAACTAAACAGAACAGATGCAGCTCAGCTGGGCTTCCCGCACGCACAATGCGGCTATTTTGGTCTTTGCTTCCTGCGCTCGGAAACGAGGCATTGACATTCCTTAGAAGAGTTCAATGCACTCAGACAATAAGGGAGTTGCGATTCTAAGGAGGATCTCAAGTCGGAATTGAAATCGGAATCGGAAGGGAACTCTGGGCTCCTGGTAATGCAATAAATCAACTTCATTACTGGCTTGGCTTGGCTGGCGAACAAGTGCGAATCATTAACTCGATGTATCGAAGTTCACGTTTCGCATGTGCCAAGGTAGCGTTGACAACCGACACGCACACTCCCACTGCCTCTCCCCCCTTCCCCTGTATTTTCTCTGGAGTTTTCCCGCAGTTTCCCAGCAGTTTCCCCCAACGCCGACGTAGTTATAGAAATATACTTGGCTGCTGCATTCAAGCGTGGCGTAAATTATGCAAAATAACGACGTCAAAGTTTCAATATAATGAAGCCAAACTGATGGGGATGCCAGGGAAGATGGGGAGCTGACTGCAGGATGGGAAATAATACATATACAGTGTGAAATTTCATCCCTAATTCTAAGCCAAATGAGTATCTTAAAGGAACTCAAAATCGAGGTTGGAGAAAACTCATGCCAAGGAAATTTTTAGTTAACAAAATAATCTAGACATTCCCATGGGTTTCGATTTTTAAAGTGTTTGATTACTTCATGGTTTTAATTCAGCTGTAAATTTTTTAACTGCTTCTTATTTGTCATGCCCTCTTAATTGCTTGATTTTATAAAAACTCTTGAACTCCATTTACCTTTACTTTTATATATTCCAAATAATTTTATAAACATTTTGTATGGTATATGTTCAATAAATACAAGAATTTCTCTCTAATTTTCCTTAAGGTTCTTTAAATAAATATATTAAAATGTCCCTCCATTGAAAATAAAAATATACCAGAATCTTTACATTTTAATTCACATGGAAATGATATCTTTTCAATTTTCTTCACCACCCTTAAAACCGTTCAAAGACTTTTCTGACCTTCCCTTATCGTTTCGCCGGACTGCCACTCAATCACTGCCCCCGAAACCCTTGAAGACATAAAAATCAAATCGAAGGCGTCGCCATAAACAATTATGAACTTTGTTGCACATTGTTGTCCACACATGGCCACACGGTTCCAGGATGCCAGCTTCTGTTCCTGCTCCTGCTCCCGGTCTTCGTCCTGGGCCTGGTCCTTGTCGTCGCCCTGGTTACATTGTAAAACGTTTTATTGTTGCCGCCAGCTGGCGACGATTTGTTGGCAGCGGCTCACCTCCATCAACCGCCCCCAGCCAGACACCCAAAAACCACCCCAACCACCCACTATAACCAACAGCCAGAGATGAAAATATTTCCTTTTTGGTCCTTTTTTTTTTAACAGGAGAAATTGTGGAAAGAAATTGTATAATTTGTAAATTTGTGTATTGCCTTTAAAAATCAAAAGAATACTCAAAACCTTATGAATATTGAAATATTTTTTTTTTTAGGCTTTAGATTAAATCAAGACCAAGATTTTAAAGTCAATTTTTTGATTAATTCCAAATTGTGCCATATAACCGGAAAAACTGAGAACTACTCGTAAGTTATTTATAACTTCTTACAGTTTATTTATAGGTAAGCATTTTTTACATTTTCTTTTCGATAATTTCGATATTTTAATGTTAAATGTGAATGTATTTGATAATAAAGTTACGATACATAAAAATTGATTATATTTTCATAAATAAATTAAATATAAAATTTATTTTAAAACAAAAACACCATATTTATGTATCAATATTTCAATACAGTTTCCTTTTTCCATATCTAAATTGACTGTTTACTTTGACCGAATACCCAATTTATTATTATTAATTCGGTACTTTTGAAGTACTTTGATTTGAAGACCCCAACAAAGTATATACTGAAAATGACAGGTAATTGTTAACATTTTAGTTAAAATTTATAAATTTTGTGTGCGCTTTTATTTCGGTCATCACTGGAATCCCAAGAACCCACCCCAGAAAATGCTAGAACCTAAGGTGCGAGCCGGCGGCACGACGACAACTGTTATGCTTATCGGATGCTTTCTGAATAAGAATGCGGACGCGGATGTGGATGTGGATGGGAATGATGATGAGGATGAGGATGAGGATGCGGGCGACGGACGGCGGATTGTAGAGTGCGAAGTGCGGAGTAGCTGCGGCAAATTGCTGCTGATTGTCAGGTTCAGGCGTCGTTGCGTAAATAACTGAAGGCGGACCGAGGTGCCAACTGCCTTTGAGCCGGGGTCGAAAAGTTTTGGCAAGCGCATTATATGGGGATGGCCAAACTTCGGACCGATTAACTTGTGAGTGGCCGGGGGTCCTGGGAGGTGCTGGGAGGTCCTGGGAGGTCCTGGGGGTGGGAAATCTTATCGCCGCACAAGAACTCGTTTCGTTTTAGTGCCGCAATCAGCGCTGCTCACTTGCAATGGCCGTGGCAGGACAAATATTTTACTTTTACTCTTTCGCTTCCAGTTTTTTCTCCTTCATCCTTTTCTGTTTTTTTTTGTTCAGTCCTCATTTTGCCGGCTCCTTTTCTGACTTCAGCTTTCCTACAAAGTTGAGCTCTCTAATGCGCTGCGAAAGTGTGCCAAAGACGCTGACAGCGAAATCAAACAGAGGGATATATATATACTGTATATATGCGGAGCGAAAGGACTAAGAGGACTAAGGTCCGAGGAAGGGATGCACAAAGTTAAAATTAAATTAGCGTTTTTTCAAGCTTCACGGGGTAGATGGGCAATGGCAGGACCTTGGTCATTCCGGACCAAGGAATTAAGTCCAAGGCCAGGAGGTTTCCAAGGAGGGCGACAGGCAAGACAGAGTATCTCTGGGTCGAATCCTTCTTCTTTCTGGCATCTGGCTAACAAGGTATTCGCATCCTGGTGGCGCTGGTCTGTCACTGGCTGCTACTTAGCCAAATTAAAATTGCAGAGCACTCTTTATACCCTAGCAAAGGTCCTGGTTGAAGAGGCTTTTAGTAGGGAGTCTCTTCCAAAAATCTATAGAGATATGTAAATAATAAAATATGAGATGAGAGTTCTAAAAAATTTTTGGGAATTTGAGTTAGAATGCTGATGAAAGTTTAGTTTTGGAATTTATTAAGGTTCTTTGGTTTTAGTTACTATCTTCCCGGAGGATATTATTATATCTTGACACTTATTATTTACCCTAAAATAATTATAATCCTAAGAGCATTCCATGTTCGACCGCCAGAAGCAACCAGTTTCCACCTTCCGCCTCGTTTTTAGTGTTCTTTTAGCGTTTCGCATTTATGCTTGTTTAAGCAAACGCCGTGTTATCGCCGGGGATCCGGATCCGGATCCGGATTCGTGTCCATGTCCGTGTCCGAGTCTGAGTCCAGTCGAAAGGATAATGCGCGTAATTGTTGTCCGTGCGCTGAAGGAGGAGCACCGCCGCTGTATTTGCATGGAACGCATTAAAAGTCGCTGCCTCAGCGCCGTGGCAATTCAATTTAAGCGAGTGGCATAAGCGCAATCTGGCAAACTAGGGATTATCGCTAATGCCGCACGTAACCAGGCGTATCCTGGCACATCCCACTGTGTGCCGTGCAGCATGTGTGTATGTCCACTTTGGATGACTCCATCAGCGCGCAATCGCTCAATTGTTCGACCAACTTGTGTGACTTTCGCTCTCTGCGGCGCACTCACACTCGACACACATCCACATCCACATCCGTTCATCCGCACATCCGCATATCCGCATCCGTTGGATGACGGTGAGAGCAAACAGCAAAGCCGCTTCGAGTGGAATCAGTTCGGGTCGAGGGCCCATTAACCGGGATCGATGGGTTGGCATATGGTCACGGTGGCTCCGAGTGTGCCTCTGCCAGGCTGAAGAGTCGATGGAGCTGGGATCACATAAAGCAGTGTGTGTTTGCCAGGATGGCGATTTACCCAACACTTGCAGAGGGTTACGCTGTGCTAGGTTTAAATATATGGAATAGGGAGCTGTTAGGTTGTGATATTGTAGATATATTCCTGGCCTTATTATTACGTTCAGGAATTTTATAATTCAAAAATTGTCCTGCTTTTAATTCGCTTCACTTCTTTATTACCAATTTAATATTTGCTATAGCTTCTTCCAGCTTAAACCCTTTTATGCTGAGTGCAGACTAGCGCTCTGGCTGCAGCTTAAGCTCTTCCATTAGAAAACGTCCTTTTGTTTGCTGAAAGTTAAAGCCAGAACCCGGAGTCGAGGTGGCTCCGCTTCACTTCACCTCACTTCACCCGAGTTTTGGCTGCGAAATTGGCATATAAGTGGCTGAGCGACTAACAGGGAATATCAAAAATATTGCCATAAAATATGCCAAGACAAGCGCCGCAGCCACATCAGCATCCACCTCCCCATCCACATCCCCATCGCCATACCCATACCCATACCCATTGCCAACTAGAACCACAAGCAGTGCAGATGCGGATGCGGATGCAGAGATACGAGGCACCACCACCACTAACGTCTTGACAGCCAGCGATTGGCATGAGGGGAGCCGAGGTTGAGACGGAGACAAGGTAATGAAAAATATTTCCATATTGCAAATAAAGTCAGCTTGCCAACGTGGCAACCCTAAAACCTATTTCTTAACCCCTGTCGACAGAGGCAAGGATGAGGATAAGGCAGGGCCAGTGGGGTATGTGTGAGGCTGCCCCCACCTGGCTTTTGTTTTGGCAGCCTGGCATATTTCAATTTGGGACTCGAGACCGGGCCTCCGAAGTTTATGCAAATTCATTTCAACTTGCCCGACCGACGCAACAGCAACAGCATTATCAGGAGGACATCCGACTTGCAGGCTCCCCTCTCCCCCCGTCAAGTTTCGAGGATGCTGATGATGCCGATGATGGAGATGTTGCACTTGTACGCTTACGTACTGTATATCCTTGTTGACCTGCTGCCTGGCACTTTGCCAGGACGTGGTTGTTGTCCGCAAGTGTCGGCATTTGTATTATTACAATTATTACGTTGATGTGCACAGCTTCAGCTTCGCTTTCGTGTGTTTGGTGTGTGTTTGCCTGTCCTGGCTGCCCTGTTTGCGGTCGGGAGTCAGTTTCTGCACTCGAGCACTCAGTTCGGAGCTCAGACTATGTGGCATATACGCAATTAACAGTATTGGTCAATATTATGGCAAGTTACGCGCAATTTCGCGGTCGCAGCCCTCATTAGCTTTGTGCAGGTGCAATGCCAGCAAATATGTGCACACATTACCCCATATATACCTGCATATATATGTAGACTGAAGCAGGCCTGACTTACTCCTTTTTTAATTAAGTTTGGAGTTGGCAAAGTTTCGCCTTGGCCGGAACAATGGACGGCCACTTGAGACTTGTTTTCTTTGTTGCCAGCACCCCACCAACAGCAGTGCATAACTTGATTAAATCCCACTCCCACAGCCCATAAACCACGCTCGTTTAATTTCAATCCAAAGTCTAAGCAGCAACAAGAGCCAATTCAATAAAAATTAAAAAGGAAACCTCCGGAAGGCAGCGCAACGAAAGGGATGAAGCAATCACAGGAAAGCGGCAAATAAACTTGAAGAAAATTAAAAGTGGCAGCCAAGAGAAGCAGACGAAGCAAACTGAAGTTGCCATCCAACTTTGATGGGGGCAGGACTCGGCTGGATACTGGGTACAGGATACTGGATACTGGATACTGAACACTGGATGCTGGACTGGTGGAGGCCCGGAAACGTATCGACTTAATTGAACAAATCGCAGTAAACGAGCCGTAAATTTTTAATATGTTTCGGTTTGCGTAAATAAAAGCTGACGCAAACTTCCCTGGTCCTTGGTCTTAGGAGGACCGCAATCGAAGGCAGGTTCTTGGTAATCGATTCTGGCTTTTCGGGGAAGAGTGTGCGAGGAGGCTGGTCAAATTAATAAATCAAATAAACGCAGAGCGAAGCAGTAGGTAAGCTCATTCAATTAGCAGCCGGCTACAGTCCAGATCCACTTAATTACTTCTGACGTTGGCTGACTGATTAAAACACAGAATTACCAGGACCAGGACCAGGACTCGGACCCGAACCCGGATGCGGCGACTCTGGGCCGACTTTAAGCTTTGACATTTCGGCATTGGCATTGGCCCTGGGGGTCAGGAACAATATTTTCTTTGCCCAGTCTAGCGCAAGTCGATGTGTCTGGGCCGCTGCTTTATTTGCCTTCGCTTTTCCTCTGCTCTGTTTTTTGCCTTTTTATGCAGGAACTCAAGTGTTAATCCAGACATCCGGGCTGTTTGGATTTTGTTTTTGTTTTTAGCTGGCTCTTATTTTTTCCTTGGACAGAGTCAGAGAGACATGCTTTTCTCACAGTATCAGGACGTGATCTAGCATTGATCATGGCGCAGTGATATATCTCCCACGCATTCACACATGCGGGAAGACGGAAGCGGAAACGGAAACGGAACTGTAACCGAAGCGTGAAAAATGCTTGCTGCGACTGCCACTGCGGGTGGAATTGTCATTGTAATAGTAATTTATTGTTTGCAAAACTTTGCCAGCTACTCGCACATGTCGTCGCCAGCGGAAGGAGTACGGAGAAGCCTTCGGCCGAGATGGAGAAAAATGGCTGTGGGACAGCGTTTGACACTTGACATATGCGAGTCGTTTGACATACAAGCAAATTACATGGAACTATTTGTCTTCTCGGCTAAATCGCATAAGCTGCGAGTGGAATCTCAAATGCGGCCACACAGCTGAATCTGGGCAAAGAACATTGAGTGTGTTACAAGCGGCGTATGAGCAATGTTTGATAAGGGTTTTGTAGTGTCAAGATTTCTTTTTTACGTATTTAAAATATATAACAAACTGAGTTCTATTGGGGATATTTATTATTGATGAGTATAAAGCCTTGATTGCTGTTGAAAGTTAATATAAATATATATTTAAAGGGTAAATATTATGAACTCTTCTCACAAAGGAACTAATTTCGTAGATTGATTCATCTTATGAATTTCTATAGAAATAACTATGATTTTCTGTATTTAAAACTAAAGAATATATTTATATATTTCAGCTATTGGATGTACCTTTATTTTTACTTATTTTCTGCTGCTTTAAGAGTAATCTTTCGCCTTATTAAATTCATATCTTTCGTTAAAGCTATTATATTTCAATAGCTAAAATATTCACCCAACCCTTACATATAGTAGGTACATCCCATAGATATATATCCAGCCACTCCACACAACCAATTCATAATTAACCCTCATCATCAGCAACACGGGGCGTATGAGCGATGCAATGCTTTTGGGCCAGGCCAAGCAAAGTCATTCAAAATGTCCAGCACATTGGCCGGCGAAACTTTGCGCCATTGTTTGGGCGTTGTTTTTTTCGTTGCCTTTGTTGTTGTTGTTGCACTGCATTTTGCATTAAGTAAAATGTTTTAATTAAAATGGGAAAACTTTTCCAATTAAGGGTGGACCGCATAAAAATTATCAATGCAAGAGCTGTGTGCATGTTACCCTAAATGGGCTTATGGTGTGAATATTCAGTGGCTGTGACTGTGACTGGCTCCTGCGACTGCCACTGCCACTGCGACTGCGACTGCTCCTGTCACCGTCAAGTGTTCCCGTCGGCGCGGCAAATGAAGGCAAATTAATTAGCTGCAAAAAGCGGCTAGAGTGTTGGCGAAAACTTTCATAAACTCGGTAAGCTTGCTAATTGCGTCTGTGAGCGTGTTTAACTTTGGAAAACTGTAACTTAAACGAGGCTAATTAGTTGAGGAACCAGCGCAAGTCTCTTTAAACTTCCCAGGGGAATCAGAGAGAGAGAGAGAGAGAGCAAAGCCCGTAGCTGCATCAATAAAAATAATAATAATCATGAAGAAAAGCAACACAGCACTCGCCGGCGAAATATGTGTGTCGGAATGCATTCATAGCTGGCCGGGAAAAGGTCCTTCCTACTGCGCTTTTCGCCATCGTCACAGCCATCGTCCCAGCCATCGCCATCGCTCACCTGGCCCAGAGATTAAGTTTATGTGGCGCCGTGTCGTTCATGTGATTAAGTCTCGGCCGCACTGCAAATTGCTGGAGGAAGCCGTGCGCTTTCATTGCAATTAAGCCGCAACTGCCACATAATGATAAAGGGAGAGGCCCTGGCATATATAAAGGACCCGGCCGGGTCGCTGTGTGCACCGGACTGCATTTTTAAGCCGGCCCCAAACGAATCCACTCATTCAGCAGTTATGGCCAAGACTGCAGCCGGCTTACGCTCCCGGCTTTATTTTCTTTACATTTTTTCCTCTTTTTTTGTTGCATGTGGCGCAAGGACACTCGCCGCCACCTAACTGGGTTAGTCTTAAAGCCTTAAATGTCCCGGACAGGACTCAATTGTCAGTGCTGGCAACTTTTGATTGCTTGGCCATGTGTGTGCTCTTGCCAACTTTTAATAAGCTGTCAGATTCTGGCCAAGAAATTGCGAATTCCCACGCACCTGGGCCTCACCTCGTGACCCGGCCCCAGAGGCAATAATTAGCACAGCTCCTGGTGCCAGGTAGGAAGGATCCTGGTCAAGAGCAGAGCCATTCTGCAATGCAGCTGTGTTTTATATATAATGTATAGTATATGGATGTGCACTTATGCCGGGCGAAATCTGGGCTTGTGTTTCAAGATTTCGCTGCCCATTTATCAGGCAAGAATGCGCTGAAAGTTTTCCTCATTCTGTTCGTATTATTTTTTTCCCTTTTCTCTGGTCGTTGGTAAATTCTTTTTATGTGTTTTTTGGGGTAAAACGCTAACGGGTTTTAACGGATTTGGCCCCGGCAGCGGCGCATTGCACAATTTTAGAGAGAGAGATGCCTTTTCGGTTCTAGCAGCGGCAACGTGCAGATTTATTGCATTCAACTTTCGTGTGACTTTCACAACAAACTTTTATGTCTTGAAACTTTTCAAGTTTACTTAAGCAACAAAAGTTTGTCCTCTCTCTCTCCCAGCCGCATTCTGATTTTTCTCATTCTCGTCGAATTTATTGCCAAAAATACATGGCCCGCCAAAGCGGCTGGCTGCCACCGACTAGAGCCCGAAATGAAGTGTTGGTAATATGCCATGAATTATGCGCATTAAATTTATAGTCTGTGTGTGTGATTCCCGCTAATGAGCGCGATGATGCGTGCCGAGGGAGGGAGAGAGGTAGAGCGGACCGGAGGATCCTCTCTGTCTGCATCCGCAGGAAACGGAAATGGGCTCCTGCCGCCGTGGGTGGCTCTGGCTCTCGATTGTCGCCGTAAATCATTCGATTGGCACAGCCAAGAGAGAGGTATCGATTTCCGGCATCGGGCGCGTGCATAACTCGCCAAGCTCGCATTAGAATTATTAAAATTCCTGCTGTGGTTTCCCTTTTTCCACATGCCACATGCCACACACTACCTCCTGCATAGGTATAGCTTTCACTTGGCTGACTGTGCCATTTGGCAAATTAAAAATATTGCCACAGGGAACGGAAAGGGAGCTCTCTCTGGTTCTGGCTCTGGCTCTGGCTTTGGCTAAAAAAAATAGCACAGAGATGGAGAAATAATAAAAACGTAACCAGAGTGGAAGTGGCAGCCGCAACAAAAATGTGCAAACATAGCATATTTATGCCAAACAAAATCAATATCGAAAGTGGCACGCGAGAAACTGAGGCAACAGGGTTCTGGGTTTTGGGAGACAGACATTTGAAATATTAGCCAGAACCAAATATACTCGCTACGAATTGGTGAATGAAGTTTAAAGTTGAATCAAAAATCAAAATTTTATATACAGTTTATTAAATCTAAAATGAAAATGGAAATTTTGAACTTTTCTCCGTGAATTTAAAGCCATTTCATAAGGAGCTTATAGAAGTAGGTCATTCCCATAAAGCTATGCCAAATCAAATTGTTTCTTGAAAACTCCAAGCTTTTATTCAATCTAAAATGTGTCGAAATTGAAATTCGTTCAAATAATATACATGAAATATTTAGAAAATGAAAACCAACTACTAAACCATTTCCCTTTAAATCATATAAAATGCAAGGCTTATTAATATATATTTATGATTTATTTGTTTCTCAAATTATACCTTTTCATTTACATGGAAATTGTATTTATATTTTGGCTTTTCCATCATTAAATGAACTCTAATCAATAACCTAATCGAGCGCTCAGCTATCAGCATCAGATTTCATTTGGTGATTTCGCGCTAAAACCAATTAAATTAGAATGCCGATGAGCTATAAATTATTTTAAATAAATTGGCTCTGTCCTGTGTGGCCCCATTGGCGATCAATCAGGCGACTCAATAGCTAAATGTCATTGCATGAAGGCTGTCTCCCAAGTAACTGCAAAGCCATTTAAGTGCAGGAAATTGAATTTTGAAATGTGCACGTCGAACTGGGAGCTGGAGCTGGAGCTGGAGCCTGAGAGCTGGGTTGGATGATACGAATCTGCGGCAACAACTTGTTGTGGGAGCCGGCAGCGTCTCTTCAGTGGCTTGGTCCCTTTCAATTAGTTACTGAAACTGTCATGGCAGCACCGCTCTTTCGACAATTTCCCGTTTGCCGGTGCTGAGCGGAAATTATGGCACGCCCATTTTAATCATTCGCCATTTCCGGTCCACAAATACACCGTCGAATGTGTCAAGCGAGGAGAAGGAATCTCTCGCTCTCTGGGAATCTCAGCTGGCAAAGTTTCCATGGCTTCTTACTTGGTCAAAAGTGCAGGCCAGGACAGCGCTAATTGCACTTTTCCACCAGGTTAAGGTGGCTGGAAAGCAGGTTATAATACTATATATATTATATATACTATAAATGTGAGGGAACTAGGGGGATGCCGACAAATTCCGTGGGCGCACAAACCACGCAAAATTTATGGTTTCAATTAAAAGTTTCACCATTTCCGTTCATTTGCGGCACAAACAAGCAGCCAGCGGCAAGTGGCAGGCTGCCTTTTTGGGGATCCAAAAAGAAGTGGGAGCAGCAGCAGGAGCAGCAGGAGTCCAAACGCAATACGGTAATGAGCTTGGACAAAAGCAGCAGCCAAAAAACTTGTTACTTTTGCAGCTCAGCGGCGCTTAGGAAATGGCCAAAGTTTCGACCATCCGGTTGGCAATAAAAATGTGAATTATGAGAAATCTCTAGCTGCAATTTACTGAATACATGGCGAAAAATAAAAATAACAGAGAGAAATATAATTTTAATTAAACGTGGGTTCAACGAATATCTCTAGAGGTTTTGAAATTCTTATAAAAGTGTCAAATAAAACATTTAATTTAAAAACAAGAAAGGAAGCTTATTTCGGCACGCCTTTCCATTGTTTTGTGCTTCAGACTGGTATTATAATGCCCCGAAAGAAGTATTAAAATTTAAGTATTTCTCCGCCAGCATTTTGGGGAAATTAAAGCTTAAAAATATAGTTATTGAGCTAAAAATTCAATAATTTTAGCTGAAAATATGTATAATCCAAGCTCCTAAAGGTTCGTTTTACAATAAAATGAAGTAAACCCTTTCAATTTAAGTAGGTAACTTATTTTCTCAGCATGCAACTCCCAGCCAATTGACTAATCGAACACAGCTCTTACTATATGCCTGAAAATGCGCGGATGTGTAAGCACTGTTTGTCATATCGTCACTAATTGAAGTGCAAATATTGATAAGTGCCGAGTGGAGCAGCCAGCAAGTGCAAACGCGCTCCGCTAATTTGCACAATTCTCTCGTTTCGCCGCATAATGCGCCACAAAGTATGCCACGCCAAGTCAATGCCACGCCCATCGCCCCCCCAGCCAACATCCGGGATGCAACGATGCAGAGCTGCCGAGCTGGCAAATTTGCAATGGTTCTGGGCTATAGGACAGACTAAATGCCGGCGCAGGCACAGGCCCAGGCCCTGGCACAGGCACAGACTCAGCAGAATTTCAAATTTATTCAAATATCAACTCGTTCGACGGGGGACCGGGGCAATGAGCAACGGCAGCCGAATGAATGATTCAATTAGGCATCAAATATTTACAGCAGACGTTTAAATAGTGCGACAGACACTCACTCAGTCAGTCAGTTGGACAGGCAGCCTCTCTGATCTCTGGCTGGTCTGAGCCGGGATTTCCTCGAGAACTTTTCTAATTGGCCGCTAAGTGCGTTCGTTCGGTGGTCCTCATGGTGCTCTTGGTTCCCTGTTGATCCCCTTGAGCTCTGTCTTCCAAGGACTCGGGCTCAGAAAGTGGAGCAAAGCCAACGGGAAGAAAGACAGCTGCACTTTTGAGGAGGAGCCAATCCAAAGAGTTCAATATGTACGCTGCATAAATAAGTAAATAACTTTGGCATTGTTTCCCCTGCCGCTGCTCTCCCTTCCGGTTTCCCGATTTTCCGGCCCAGTTTCTGTCTGGATTTGAGTTTTCTTTTTAGATTTATGAGTTTCCCAGCAATACAAAATAGTTGTATGACTGAGTGTGAGTGTGTGCGCTTGTTCAATTCAAATAGTTTGATTACAAAAGTTTTTCCATTGAACATTCTCGGCAAGGCAGGTGGAAATGCTATTCGTTTTGCATAGCGGGGACTGCTCTTTCAGCCTTTTCTCTTCTGGCTTTTCGTTGTGGAAAATATAATTTTAATGGGCGAGCCGATGGGGAAAAACAGTACTTTCCTATTTCATCGCATTTTGTGTAATTTAATTGGATTTGATTTTCAGGCAGCCACGCCAAGTTGTCGCTCAAAAACTTGAGCGAGCACTCCAAATATTTTCATAATTTTTATCACGATTGTAATTCTCGCCGAAAAGTTTTTGCATTCGCAAAAGTTGCTCTGGGCCAACTTTCGTGCCCAAGGAAACTTTCTCGGCTGCTGACAATGAGCTCACAACAGATTTCTGAGTTAATTTCCAGCATCATTTTGGGCTTCATCCGTTGCTGTCGCAGCTCCTCAGCTCTTGCTCGTGGTGCATATTCGGTATTGTGTGCAACTTTGCTGGCAATAACAATAACAATTGTTGGGAACACGCTGCACGCACTGTTAATAAGCCAAGTTGTGTGGCCAACTAATTGGCGCTTAATGCGGATACTTACGCCAGAAGTTGGCTTTAAGCTGCCGCGCCTTATCAATGTCGGCCCAAATGGATCTCGCTGACAGACAGGCCAGAACAGAACAAGGCCATTAATCAAGCGGCCTCAAGGTGCTCGAGGTCCAGGTCCCGGCGCCTTAGTCCTTTCTGGCTTTCTGCTTTTTACCACTCGCTCCCAAAATTCCCCAACTCACATGTCACATGCATGGGTCTGCTTCGATACCGCCCACATGGAGAGCGACAGTTTTTCCTGTTCGCTTTCCATTTTCCCCCCCGGGCAGGAAAAATGCAGGGAAAAAAACCCTACCCGCTCCGCCCCAAGTGCTGACAGCGATAAATTCTAATGCCGGGTCAGCACTGCCAGCCACGCCCCCCAATGGTGGGTGCGAGCGTGGGCGTAGTTGACCAAAGCATGAAAAATGCTTTCGCTTCCTTCTGGCTGCCGGGTCCTTCCTGCTCCTCCTTGTTTTGCCTCGGCTAAAATGAATGAAGAAAGGAAGTTAACTGGCATTTGGTTTTTGTTTGCCAAGGAAATATTTTTAGCACGTGTTTGGTCAATTTCTATGTCCCCCAACACACTCACACACACCGCACACATTCTGTGTCTTGGCTCAACTTATACCAGCCCCGGCGCACATTTGTCACTTTAAATGCAATTTGACTTGTGCCCAATGCGCATAAGTTTTCCCAGGCTTTTTTCCCAGACGCCGCCTTCCCATGCCCATCTCTCCGTTTTCGATAGCCTTTTCCAAAGGCATTCTCCCGGCAATTTGTCGTGTCTTGTTTGGGCCAGAACATGACCAACTTGGGCTAAGTGGTGGTAGTGGTAGCAGTAGTGGAGCAATATAGGTAGCCGGCACTGGGGAGCGCTTAGGGAAGAGCTCAGCAGAATCAATTTTAAAGTGCTTCCCCCCCTGCGGAAGCCTGGGCTGGATATTTATTGTCTGGCAAAGGGAATTGCAGCAATTGTCTGCGAAGTGAGTCCGGGGGGCATGCATCGAACACTTTTCAATCTGCATACGAAATCAGCGGTGACTGTCACGGCAGCTAAGCCAATTATTTCAATAGGATTGAGGAGAAAATTGCCTTCAATTCAATAGTTTCTCGTTAATTTTAGACGCTTTCTTGCTCTATTGAAAAAAATTACATTTGCAAACTCATAATTTAAGACTCCATATTTTTCACCTTATATTTATTAAGAACAAATCCAGTCTCTGGTCCCTTTCAAGGATTATCTGGTAGTTCCCTATCCGACCCATTGTCGCCCCGTAAGCAATTACCATTTAATGATGAGCAATCAACTCAACTGTTAAGCTGCCGATTGCCAAAAAAGTAACCACGGAATATTTGAATATGCAGTGAACTGAGTGGCAATTACCCCCGCACAGTTTCAGCCAAGGGAGCTTATGGCTTCATTAGGTCGAGTTGTTGCTGTGGCTGCTGCTGTTGCTGTTGCTTTGGCGTTCAATGAGCCGGAAATGTCTTCATTATGACTGCATATGACCCCAGTCGGGGGAGCGGAAACGGAAGCGCCAAACTTCATTTGTTGTCTGGCTGTGGCTCCGCTTGTTGCTGTTGTTCTTGTTCCTGTTTGCCAGAAGTGCGTACGAGCGTGGCACAATCTCAGCCAGGCAGGCAGGCAGGCAAACAGGCAGCCACGGGGGCGTATGAGTGATGGCAGCAGTCATGCAAACTGACAGTTTATTTACCCAACCGCCATTATTACCAGAGCGCAGCCAGTCAATGTTCAGCCAGGGAGCCATGTATGTGGTGTGTGCCAGGGGCCAGAAATTATCACACGATGTGAAAAATTGACTGTGATTTATGCAATTATGTTAACAAAATATTTACTTGCCCACAATTGATGGGCAGCAGTCAAGCCAGGCAGGATAACCATTAGAAAGACATTAGCTGGGAGTCCTTTGCCCCGTAACTTTCCACTTTCAGTGTCTATATATTGTATATATATATTTTTTGTGTACAAGTTTTATGAGCTGCACGCGACCCCGAAAACGGAACTCGGCTTAGGTATTTTCAGGGGTCGGAGATGTCGAAGGGCAGCTAGTTGGTAATAATCAGAGGTGGCAAATAAACAATATACAAAACGTATTAAATGTACATATATTAAAAATGTCTAGAAATAAATACGAAATAGTTAAGAAAAATCTCAAAATATTTTGATTAATTTCATAAATACTCTTTTAAAAATTCTTTTCTCAAGATTAATGGCAAATAATTACAATCCTGTTCTAAGCTCTTTTTTCCTAAGCTATACACAAATTTAAATCTCCCAAAACACATAGAGTTCCCTACCGAAACCAGTTAGTTATTATTCCCAGCTTAAAAAAAAGGCCGAGTCCCTTTAGCTTAAACGACAAATGGCCACCACTAACCACCATAATGAACCCCCTTTATCCGGATCAGCTTCGACAGGCCAGTGAAACTTTGTCGTGTTTATGAGTTCCACAGCTCGAGCCAGGCTGGAGAGCTCCAGTTTCGGTTTCAGTTTCCATCCCAATCCCCTTGGCCCCGGGCATCGATGCCACTTCACATCGACTTGTCAGGAGCAGCCGCCGCTGGCAAGTTTTTGATGTGTCAGCTCAGTTCGGCGGAGGGGCTGACAATCTAATAAACGAGCGGACAAAAAAAGAGAAAAGAAAAAATAAAGAATAACAAACTTTCACTCACTGACCTTTGTGGGCTGGACTATGAACTCTGATGAAAAATCTACCCGGTACCTTTGAAGGACTTCCATTCGGACGCCCCCCGTCGACTCACACACGCAAATTGAAATGAATAATAGAAGGTTGTGAGCCGAGAAAAACAACCCAAATGAGACCCATTGTTGGACGTTGTTCGTTCGACTGCCTTTGTTGTGCGAGAGATGGTGTGTCCCCGGGGTGTGCGTGGCTCAGAGCAAACAAACAAAGTGAGAAAAAGTTGACACATTCACTTACCAGATTAAAATGGAGCCAAGGCCACACGGGGAGAAAGCGTAAGTCGGGTTAGGTTTGAAATTGGAAAGTTTTTCATATTAGAAAAGTTTTCCAAAGGAAAAGTATATTTTCAGCGAATTAAAATCTATTAGGAAAGTGTCTAAAAGTAGGCAATAGTTAATTTTACTTTAGAAATATCAGTACATATTTTAGAAAATTGTTAAGGCATATTTCCAGTTCCTAGGCATGTCTATCATTGAAGCTATTATATAGTCCTTGAAATTATTTAATTTTTAAAATTTCTAAGCAGTAAAAATCTTTTAAAATATGAAAACTTTAGCTCTCTTTCTTTCTCTGTATTGCAACCACTAAAATATTGCGCTAAAATCGAAAACCCTCAATACACACCTGTGTCAAAAATGAGTCCCCTCTCAAAGGAAAATACTTAAGACTTGATTAATAATAGATGTGTTATTTTTTTCTCTGCTGAAATAACATACTACTTAAATTTTCCTTGGGTTTATCGAGGGGTCCCAATACACACCTGTGTCACAGCCAGGGCTTTTATCAAATGGGCCATTAAAAAAGACGGATAGACCTCGATGCCTTTGATTTATGGCCGCAAACTACAAACATAGTTTGCCACTCCAAAGTCCGCTACATCAGTGTCAGTTAATTGCCATTTATTTAGCCATCAATTGTCACTGGCTGCGACCCACTGGCCCACAACTCCCCCACCAGCCGGCTTAGACAAGAAGGCCAAGACGACAAGCGGGCAGACAGACAGACAGACGGCCAAGTTAAGCAGATTCGGCTGGCAAATTGCTCAGCGAACTGTATTAAACAGGGTCATATGCACAATTATAAAGAATAACAGCGCTCCGGCACAGACTCCGATATATACAAGAGCCCTCAAAGGCAGCCAAGTTTTTCATGAATTTCCCAGAAAAACAACAACAATAGCAATAACAAACAACATGAGCGACGGAAGTCGTCGGCAGCGGCGGCCCAAATTCCCGCATTCGTCATGGCTGGCTGCTGCGTCTCTGGAAACTCAAGCTCAGTCGGATGGAAAGCAGAGTTTTCCGAGTGCCGGGCATATCTCACCCTGGCACCCCGGCACCCTGGCACCCCCGCTCTTTGGAGAGCTTTAAAAACTGCGGCCACTTCATTTAAATCGCGTGAGCTGATGCGTTTGATGATTTGTTTTCGAGATTTGTTAACAAATTGATGGCCAAGGGCCAAAGCGGAGGGGAGGGTCATAATTCTTGCGCCCCACTGGATTTATCCATCCACTTCAAAGGCGAGGGGTTGGAGGTGGGAGAAACATATCTAATTGCAAATTAGCTTCCAGCCGGAGTCAGGGCTGGTCACGTGTCTCGTGGTCGTCTGTGTGGGCACAAGGAAGCAAATGTTTGCATTGCCAATCGAAGATGAGCCGCACTAATCCCGTAATTACAAATCTACAGCTCAGTGCCCTGCGCCCTGAACTTGGAAAAAATAAAAATGAGGAAAAGTCAAGAAAAATCAATACTCTGCCCCTCATAATTTTCATAAAGTTGCCATTCTCCTCTCTGGCCCCCCTCCGCATTGATTCCCTTCGATTCGATTCGTCTGCAAACTCTTACATGGTATTTCCTGGCGATAAGAAAAATGCGCACAAGGGGCATTGAAATTTATGCCCTGAATTTATGCCCTTTCGCATTATATTTTCTCGGTCGGTCCGTCGGATTTTCCCCGCTCTTTCCGCCCTTTCATCCCAGCTGGGAATGCCAGGGCCTTTACCCCTGGCAGGCTCAATAATTTGCCGTTGAAATGCAGCAAGTTGAGCAATTTTATCGACTTGAACTCGACTCGGTCCTGCGACTGTCGAGATAACGAGGCGAAGTTGGGGGATGGATTTCCCCGGGGAGAAGGAAAAGCTAAATGCTGATACATCCTTATCGCTGGCAATGCAAATGCAGCCGGAGTCGAGTTAATTTATGCAAATTACTCATTTTGCGATTAAATACTTATTCCATTGACAAACAGTGACGGACCAGAGCGAGCTCACCGCAAGGGCAATTTGCGAAATGCACCTTAACCACACACACACACAGAGCAGCCCGAGGATGATGTCCTGGCCTTCGACCCTTGGCATGCCGGGAATGCGACTAAGACGAATGGAAACCGCATCAAAAGCAAACCGAAACCCAAACCAAAGTATACCCAGGATCTGGGGAGCATTAGAGCAAAGGAGCAAGAACCAAAGGACCATGTCCAGCGTCCTCACATAAATCCGGTTTAATTAATTTAACCTGTCAAGCCGTTTGATTGCATTTGAATGGCTTCAATCGAATGAAGTTCAAGTGTGGCACGAGCTTGGGAAAATTCCGGGAAAAGAGATGTCTGCTCGCGTGACAGGGAAAATTGATTTTACTTCGCTGGCCGGCATTTCATTTCCCTCGCGTGCAGTTCGCCGATTGTTTTGGAATTGATATTGAAAGCTGTCAATTTGCATTTGACATCGTTTTCCATTTTTGCCAAAACTGCAGTTTTTCCTCGCTATTTTCCATTGTTTTCTTTTCATTTTTTTCCCGTTTCCCTTTTTCCTTTTACTTTTCTACGTTTCCGCCATGGCTCCCTGCATATATATGTAGATCTCTATAAATTTTTTGGCGGACTTTTTGTTGTGATTTTTCAGTTGATTTGCCTGCCATTTGCATAGATGGAGGAGGGTCGATGGTTGGTTGGTTGCCCATGGAAAATCGCTGCTTGACTTTGATGTGTTTGACATTGTTTTCGTTTTTCGCTCTTTCCGGGCGCCACACACATTTGCTCCGGAGAACACGTTCCGTTGCATAGTGTTCAATGGGACGTTGTCATTGGGATTGGGATTCGGGACTCTGGACTCCGGACTCCGGGCTCCGGTTGGTACTCGGTTCTCCAGCAGGAATTCGGGGGATTTTTCGAGCAGCAACAATGCCGGATTTGCTTGTTAATGTCACAGCCTGGATGACTTTGTCCTGTCAGGGGGATGCTCTGGCACACCAACTCCCATTAAAGCACTTTAGCCGCGAAACTCGGCAGATTGTCACTTTTAATTGTATTATGGCAGACTATCAAATTATTATTATTATCGCATTATCTGCCATCGGATTAAGCGTGTGTCAAACTATAATAGAGCCAGAGGTCGAAAATCGCTTAAATCGGGCTAGGCTTTAAGCCATTTTCGATGGGAAGTGGAAATAGTTTTTATGTACTTGTTAAAATATAATTTCCATTTAACTTAAATATATTTTTATGCAATTTAAAGCTATACAACTTCTTTAAATCAATAATCTTTGGGTTTTAAAGCACTAATAAAATCATTTAAATATTTTAATTACATTCTTCTCCTCTTGTTAATTAATTATATCTTTTAAATATATAATATGTTCATGATTAACTCCCTTTAAAGCTACATTGTCCAAATATTTCGCTTTAAACCCCACTGCAGAGCCAAGCTACCTCATAAATATTTAGGAAGCTGCGAGCCAAAAAAAAAGATGAATGGATGGCGCCGAGGAATAAATTGTTAACACGCATGTGCCGCGAAAATAATGCGAATGATGAAAATTAACTGAAAACTTTATTAAATATGCAGCAGCGGGCGTTCGCCGGAGGGGAGGTGGAGGTGGGAGTCGAGGTGGAGTGGAAAATGGGCAAAGAAAAGCAGGGGGGCCTGCCGAAGGAGGAATAATGAACGTTGAATGTTTAAACAAAGCGAAGGTTCTGGGGAATGGGGCCAGCAAGGAGGACGGAGGCCTTGTGCCATTCAAATCTAGG
Source organism: Drosophila tsacasi (assembly GCA_018904565.1). Lineage (NCBI taxonomy): Eukaryota > Metazoa > Arthropoda > Insecta > Diptera > Drosophilidae > Drosophila > Drosophila tsacasi. Next base: position 33,495 of record JAEIHY010018505.1, read on the forward strand.
CTACAACTTTACTTAATGCAATAACCGTGTTATGGGCCCGCCACAAGAAGGAGGAGCAGCAGCGGTGCGGGGCAGCAGCAGGACATGGTGGGTTTTTGGGGAGGCCACGTAAATGGGAACACGGCATAGGAACAATTCCCCGGGAAGTCAAGACAACGACACGCACACAGACACGGGGCATTGTTTGGGCCCACGAACACAGTCAAATGCATTGGCCTAAGGACACACACACACACACCAGGCCATGTTGCCAACAATGCCAACTCCGTTGCGAGACGGCACAGCGGGCTACTTTCCTGTCACTCATCCATTTATTCATTCATTCATTCGTTCAGTCATTCATTCACTCATTCCTGAACTTCTCGCCGTGGACTTCCCCTTGGCCTCGCCGTCGCGTCGGTTTCTGGTTCTCAGAAATAACTTCTTCTATGGGATTTCCTCAGACCCCATAATCATACAAAAAAGGCACACATTCCAGTGGATGTCGGGGACATCCAATCACAAGGGTATTTATCAATTCGAATACCTTTGCACAGGAAAAATATTGCGGAAATATGGCAGGCAATAAATTGTAGCAGGTAAGTATTGTAGTTCAGGAATTTAATATTTGTTGGTATGTTAATATTGCTTAAGTGGGTATAAAAATTTATAAAGATTGTTTCAGAAATCGACATTATAAAAACCAGTGTTCAAATGAGTTATTATTAGTATTAGTATTATTAAAAAACGATATTCATTTGTAGATAAAACAGGAATCGTAAAGACTTTGAAATCTCTTTAAAGGGTGTTTAAAATTATGGAATATATTTCGTAGTACCAACTTCAGTTCGAATTTGTTTTTTTTTTAACGATATTAGCTATTATAAAATTCCTTTCTTTTGTTGCAGAATAGATTTTTCTTAAAATTTTCTTATACTTTATGTTTAGTCTTGAAGAAAATATGTTTAATAAATAAAGCACCTTTTCAAAAATGCAATAAGATGTAAGCTCAATTTATTTTTTAAGTTATTTAATATTAAAAAAACAGGAATATGACTGAGAATTATTAAAAAATGTTTGACTCAAGGATGCCTCTTACGAAGAGATCTCCTTCACATATTCCATTCATCGCTTGTTCTTGTCTCAAAGTTTTTTTCCAAAGTGTGTAATTTTTCTTGTGAAGTCAGACCTATTTTTTTGTTGTTTTTTTTTGTTTTTTGGTTCTGCCCCCGCCCCTTCACTTGCTGGATTGTTTATTTTTATTTCGCTGCATGCAGCACCCCCACTGCCCCTCTACCATACTCCTGCAGCAGTTCCTGGCTCCAATTCCGATTCACACTCAACTGGCAGTATGATATATGTGCTTGGCATGCGTCGCCTGTTGTTATATTTCTGGGCTGACTCTGACTCTGACTTATGATATGGCCTATGCTACTATATGTGTATACTATATAGATATGCCCCTGTGCGGGCATAAGAGAATGGAAATGTGTGTGTGCGTGGAAATGAGTTATTGTCGCTCTGTGCAATTTTCAATTTCATAAGCAGGCCACCGCCGCTGCCACGGAGTTGTTTGTTGCGTAAACGATCCGAACTCGGGGGGCATACCAATTAGGGGCCGTGTTCGGGATTCGATTTGGGGCTCGCTCTGGGCTATAATTGCCAAAAGTTGGCCTTGGGTGGGAGGTGGTAGGACGGTGGGCTGTGTCCTCGCTTATCGGCCGTAAGTGGATTGTTTTTCTGGCTTCGCCAAAAGGTGAGCGAGCGAGCGGCGGGCAAATATTTAAATTTGGAAAAATAATGTATTATATCATTATGCTCGGGCAGGCGCAATCAGCGGGGGGTGGCGCTGATCCTAGTCCTGTTTCCTGGCTTCCTGCCAGCCTGCCAATTTAATTCGTTTGCATAAATTTTCGTTGTTTTTGTTGCCATGGCGGCTGGCTGCTGGCTGTCTCTGCTGTGTTGTGGGTCACAGAACCAAGACCGGAGCCCTGTGGCTTCTTTTTTATGCTCTCCGAGAAGCTCTCCCTCAGAGTGTGGTTTCCATTTTTTATTATTTTGTTTTGCCTTGTTTTTGCTATGCAAAATTCGATTTTAATGTGCCGGCAAATGCTTTAAATATTTTCTCTGGCTTGGCTGGATTTGGAGGGTGGCTGCGGCGGCGTCTCGGTCTGCGAGGGTAATTGACAATTAGGCTGAAAGTTGGGGCCATCTTTAGGTTGATCAATAATTCATTAGACCATTGTCTCTCACGGACGGCTGACCCCGCTGGCCAGGCCCACTGGCTAGCCCCCTGGTGACCCCGCTGCTGACCCCCTGCTGACCCCTGGCTCAGCAATCTGCTGGCCCTCCTTGGAGGGTCATAAATCATCATTTATATTATTAACAAGGGATCAAAACAGACATGCTGAACTACACACACGCGCAGCTACAGGACTCAACACGAGAACACTTTCGTATGCACATTCGTGGCAGTGTGTGTGCGTGTGTGTGTGTGTGTGCGTGTTAACCGGAAACCAGAGCAACCGCAAATGACAAGGGAGTACGTCCGTCTAAACTGCTTCTCTCCGCTCTGCCTCTTGCTCTCCCCCTCGCAGCGGGAACATCAAAGCCCGAGGATGAGGCGACGGAGTGTAGCATATTTATGGGCGCAACATAGGATAAATTCCGCACAGTACAGTCACTGCAGAAATACTGATGCCAGGTCAAGGGCTCTACGCCGGACAGGCAAATGGGGTGCGGTATTTAATTATGTTCTTCAAAGTCGATTGTGCGAGGCAGATAAGATTTCTTTTGGGGTTGAGGAAACAAAGGGTTGACAGGGGCCTTGGGGAAGTGAGAGGAAAAAACAGCAAATCAAGATTTGTATTCGGGAGATATTTTATATATTTTAAAGTGTATTCAAGAAAAATGTTTAGTTAAGTTTTAAATACAATTCAAATTTATAAAGAAACAAGTTTTTTGATACTTTTACTTATTTTTAAAAAGAGTTAAAAATATATATTTTATACAATGAGTCGGCAAGCTTCTTGTAGGTGTTTTTATAAGTGATTAATTGTCCCTTTTAGGTTTTTCACTTTTCACTTTTTCAGTTGAAACTCCTAGAACAATTTATTAAATAACTAAATTTATAAATAACTAAAATTGGTAAATTAAAAAAAGAACTCTCAAGTATTTTTCCAAATGAAGTACAATTTTAATCTCAAACTCTATTACACAAACATTAAATATTGTACAGTTCATTTCCTTTAAAACCCCACCAAATAACCAAATTCCCAAGGATTTAAACAGTCAAAAACCTTCACCTGAACTCCTTTACTATCTAAACCCATGGTATTCCTGTTTATGGAACTATAAAACTACGGCACTGCACTGTAAAACCATGATTCAGAAGCTGGAGTCTCCTCGGTTCCGGACTAAAAGCGTTGCTGGAATCGGAGTCCGAGTCGGTTAACACTCGGCGTGTGTTTGCTTTTGTGATGGACTGCCTGCGTTTTCTGCCCTCTGGCCAGGATTCGAGGATTCGAGGTGAGGCTGGCCGGCAGCTTTGCATGTTTTATACCTCTGACCTTAATACCTGCGGAACCCCATCGTGCTCGTGAGCATTGCCGGCGTGGAGGATGGAACACGGAGCGGATGCGGACACGGGCATGGACACGGAGAGGAGTTGAGCGTGTGAAGCTGTTTTTGTCTTTGGGGCTGCTGGCGCTAAGCTGAAAAGCAAACACAGGTGTTGAAGGGGGGGAGAGCGAGGAAAGTGTCCTGAAAGAGGGGAGGAAGTTTAACAGGGGCTGTAGTTTTCCATACTTTATCAGTCAAAGTTGCTTTATACGCCATTGTGTGGTTATAGGATGTTGAAGTTCTCTTTCTTTATAAATTTAAACAGTATTTAACAGAATGATTGCTTACTTTTCTGTTTTGATTTTGGAAGAATTTCAGCTTAAGACGGAGCTTTAAAACGTATAAATTTCTTAATAAATAAAGTATTAAACATCTGAATCTACGTTTAAGTCTTTCGCCTTGATTTTCCATAGGCTTCTTCACCTCATACCCTTAATAAATTACTTAAAAAATAACGTAATGCAAGCCACACTTCCTCAATCGATTTAAGTTTAGGGAGAATCAAAAGGATACTCTCACTTAATGCCCTCTAGGACTAAACAAACTTGGCCGGCAAAGAGCAGCTCGCATTGAAAGCCCCCCGCAAACACGATGAATTATGAATATTCTAATTTGGATCTTATCGCACTCATTAACACCTTAAGGCCCTCAGGCAGCTCTTCAACTCTTTAGAAATCCCCGCAGAGAGAGCCCTACCTGGCTGCAGGTAAGTTGATAAAGGTTATCTCTCACTGGAAGTGGAGCGAAAAGCTAAATACCACAGCCACACAGCGCACACAGTCAGTGTGTCAAGGGTGGCATGATGGCTGGATGGCTGGATGGCAGGATGGCTGCATGGCTGCATGGCGGTGCATCATCCTTATGGCCAATCGACAATTGTCAATTGGCAATTACCAATTGCCGTTCATCAGTTTTCGGCTTAAATTGAAAGCCTTACAATTGCAGCTCAGGCATGTAATGAAATAATGAAACAAAGTGCAACACGGAAATCCCGAACCGACAAAGGATGCTAGGTGAAAGCAGGACACTGGCGAGGCGGAAAGGAGGAGGAGGAGGACACTTGTGCAGCTTCAGCAAAATTTTTAATTAAAATCTTTGTGCTCCCACTGTGCGTGCTTAATTAATTGTGCTTTGGCTGGCAACGGCAGAAAGGATTCTCACTTTTCGAACAGCAAAGGCAGAGAGAGGATGTGTATATCGAAGAAGGATATTTGCACTTATGACTGGTCCTACGGCTCAGAGAGCTCTTTTATGAAGTGAAAGTAATTTTCTGGGCACTTTCTTTGAGAGAAGAACTTGGGTCACGTGAAGAGTATTGCCAAAATGATTTCTTTTTGTTTGAGTGCCGCACTCGTGGATTTTAATTTGTTTAAATATTTTTATTGATTTATTTTAATGGTTTTTTATTAGGAAATATAAGTTATCTATCATATATTCACAATTTAAAATGGTTATAGAAAATATATACGAAGTAGTAAGACAAAAGTAATATATTTAGGATAACGACAATCTTTAAAAGCTTTTTAATATATTTAAAAAACGCTTAGATTATTTTACTATATAAAATAACAAGACTTAATCTTAAAGTTTGTATGAATTAAGTTACAAATTTAAGAATAAATTCAAGATTTTAACAAGATAAAATCAAAGCCCCTTCTCTGTTCCGCTTTTTTTAATCGCATATCATTAATATTCCAACAGCATTTCTAATTTCTTTGATACTATTTTATAGGCTGTCATTTTTATAGGGAAATTTAGCTATTTCCAGAAAATGTTCCACCCAAAATGGGTTGGTTTTCCTTGTTTTTCCTCCTCCTTTCCGTTCACTCCTTTTATGCCTTCTCCTCCAACACACGACACTCACACACACACACACATGCTGAGGGCTCAGGGGCGAAGTGCTTTCAGCACAAAACAAGTGTAAATCAAATAAAACCTAATAAAATATATAAAGGGGCGAACGCAGGTTGCCATACACTCACACGCCCGGACCCCACTTTTCCACCCAAGCCCACGCACACACAATGGCCCAGATGGGCATGGAAGTGGGAGTGGGAGTGGGAGGGGGGTGAGGGAGGAAAAAAGAGAAAACGAAACCTAAATGGCAAACGAATTGAAGTCAGCAATTTTATGTTTTATTGCAATTCTTGCCTTTCCCCGCATTCTATTTTACGGTTACCTAGCTACCCTCCAATCCTCCGCCATTTGCCACGGTTTGTCACGGGGGAGCAGGCGACTCCTGCGAGTCCTGTGAGTCCTGCGTGGCTCTGCGGATTCCGATTCATATAGAGCCAGCCATATAGTATTTTCCATGCAACGCCAAGGACACAGCGGCATCAAAAGGAAAAACTCCGCCCGAAGCTAGCGAAATCGCTTAAACCGAAGATTTTTTTGCCACTGCCGCCGGAGGTGGGATTTCCACATGGGCCTCGGCATGGCATGTGTGTTGTTGGAAAAGGGGGGACTGGGATGCGTCTGCCGGCTGCAGGGCCTTTTTGCATCCCCGTCCATGGACCTTCGACCCGCGCATATGTCATAAATGGGGTCTGGGTCTTGGTCCTCCTCCACTTGCTTCGCCAGCTCCCTTGCAAGGGCAGGGTTGTAAAAACGAAATGGAAATGGTTAAGGGAAGTGCCCTGTAATTGGGGGGTATATTAAGTAAAAGTGCAAAAATGTTGTGACCATAAAATAATACGGTTTTTTATATCAGTTTAATTAGTTACTAAAAGGTGAGGTTGTCATATGACTTTATTTATTTATTAAAAAAAGAGATTTGCCTTTATTTATATATTAAAAAAAGAAATATATCTTTATTTATATATTAAATACAAATATATGCAGATTAACACAGATTAATATCTTGTTTACTTAATGGTAAGTGAGACTGATTTTAAATGAATAAAAAGAAATATACGACCTAAATTTTAAGAAGTACAAGTATATGCATTTTAAATACAATTTCCTTATTCATAAGATGGAGAACCAAGTAAATTGGTATGTTCATATAATACTTTCTGATGAATTCAGAAAAGTGCTTTATTTTCTGTTGTATCCAGATATACAGATGTGAGAAAGTCTGAGAACGTAAGACTTAAATTAAATAACTATATCTTTACCTATTTCATAAATACTATTTCTTAGCTCTATAAGGATTCCATCACTTAATTTCATTTCATTTCCTGCAAAAAGTTCCCCTCAACCCCCTATAGGGCATTCAAAATTCGTTACCTTTAACAAACCTCCAAACTGCTCCGCCTTGTTTATTCTTTTATCGGTCTTTTCTGTGGCAAGTGCGCTGCAATTGTGAGGCAGTTATAGATACGGATATCTGTCTAAACACACGTACGCGTGTGGCCGTGTGCGTGAGCGGTCGCCTGTGTGCGTCCCTGTTTTTGGGGAGGTAACCGTGCGTGTTGGTTCGTCGCCTCCTGCGCTTAGCTTTTTCCATTGAAATTATTTCCATCGATGTGTTTTATTTGGCCACCGGTGGCCCAGGCGGGCCAGAGCGGGGCTTAAATTGTTTTGAAGCACGCATAAATTATGGAAAATTGTTGAACATACATAATTTATGGCTGGCAATATCAAAGTAATTCAATAAAATGGTTCGACATTATTTATGTTTCGGCTCGATCTCGATCGAGAAACCTCAAAACAGAGCCCATCTTTGTGGTTGGCTGCCCAGAAAAAATAATAAATTCCGGGGGCTTAGCTAGGGAAATCCATGGAAATTCATAATGCCCACGCAAATACTAGACGAGTATCTAATTCAATTGGTCGAGGAGGGTCAATAATTTATTTCTAACCGAAAAGTGCCGAGAGTTGAATTAAATCTAAATTTCAATTGCGATAAGTTGGGAAATAATTCATCGATTTGTTTACATTTGAGGAGGGACCACAATCCCTTGTAGACCCTCCTCCCGTTTTCCCATTTTCATATCGGATCCCGGAGGCTGCTCACGCCCGGGCCATAAAACTTTTATATCAACTTATGTACACTTACAACGGCCATTATAACGCATTAAACATAAACGCCGTTTCATGGACTTGCCCGCTTTTTCCCGGCTTTTCCCCGACTATCTAATTGCCAATGCCGGCAACTTTCACACACTCACTTCGGGAGGACGAGAGGACGAGGAATTGGGACTTCGGGAAAGCTAGGGGCGGGTCCTGGTAATAAATCATTGGCGATGACTGCTGCAGCAACCTCATTGAACATTAAAATAATTGCAGGACGCAACTTGGCCAATGAAGCTACCCACCGCCGTGTTCATTAATGATAATTAAAAAAGTTTGTCCATCAGCAAAAGGCATTCAGTTCATTAGGGATAATGTTCTGGCACTCTGGCAAAGGAGGAATAATCGGGTGCCAGGAATCGGTTTCAGCCAGGATTACCAACGCTTCCGGAACAGCTTGTTGCACAATTTTGCGGCAGGCCTTCAGGCCATTTTCGGCCCATTGCAATTGCAATTGCATCTCCATCTCCATCTCCAGTTCCAGCTCCAGCTCCAACTCCAGCTCCACTTCGATTGCAGAAGTCATATTTCACCAGCCGAAAGTAGGCAACATCCAATTGAAGCCTCCCCCTCTCCTCTCCCTCCGCAACTCCTCGGTCCCCTTGTTGTTCTGCCAAATGTAAACAAACATTTTCCACACATTTTCCAGGAAGCCACATGCACGTGCAGATTATGGGAGCGGGGCGAAGATCCTGCGCAGACTCACCTCAACTCGGAAAATAGAGAGAGCGAGAGTCCGTGTTGAGTTTTCCTCGAAGCCAAGTTCGCAGTGAAAAGCCTTTGTGCCTTTTCTAAGCCAGTCAGTTCGTTCGCGTTTCCCGTCGAAGCAGCCTGGCTAAATTCCACTGTTTTTCCGGGCATAAAATCGTTTCGAAACCCAAAAGTCGTAAGAATTGGACTGCAGTTTTAAAAAGTGTTCATAATAATCCAAGGAAAAATAAGAACCCCCAGTGATTTGTGTTAAATAAAATTCTAAAAAATATAAAACAACCAAAAACTGTTGAATGAAAAATATAAAAACTTTGTTTATGTGGCGCCACACTTGATGGCTTTGACATTGGCGCCACATTTGCATCCGGGCAGGTGTAAATATTCATTTCTGTAGCTGCCAACGTTGCTGCTGCCTGCTTTTAGCATAATTAAGCGCATCGGGGCGGGTCTGGGCCCGGCCAAAGCACCAGAAAGGAGCGAAGGACAGCAGCAGAAAACAAAAAAAGAAACTTGGCTGGAGCCTTGGAACTTTGAAGAGCAGCCGCCAAAGCCAAAGCAGCTTTAAGGTCCTGAAGACGAACTGCATGGTAAGTGGTGGACACCTGCAGCTGCCGCCCCCTCCGAACTCTTTGGGCCAAGTTAGCAGCTTGTTTATAGTTGGTTAATTGAAGCCCTGGGAAAACTCCAAGAAACTTTAATTGAATATTGCACTTGCCGCTCTTAATTATGCAGCACACGGGCCTCGAGTATCTCCAGGGACCTCCGTGGTCCTGAGAGGCGAATAAAAAACAGAGAGTTCCAATTTAATGCGGATTATTGTGACCTGGCTTCAAAAGTCAATTCCTTACACTGCTCCAGCTTGCCTCAACAAATCCCTCAACTACAATAGTAATCTCTCTATCACAATTTCCCTACTTCCTTGCTCGCCTCCGAATCGAAACGAAACTTGAATGGCTTAAGTGATTTAGGAACTCGATCGCATTCCCTCTCGCATTTCGATGCCAAGGGCAGTGAGAAAAAAATGCAGATTTAAACTAAATATAATCTGTAATAAATTTTAAAAATATTTTGTGAAGAAATCATTTTAATTTTATTCTTAATTTAGGTAGAGTTTATCTTTCGGTTTGAATTTTTGAAATAATGAAAAGGTAATTCATTTTATATTCCATTTTTGTCTTGAAGTATTTAAAAATAGCACAAGCTTTTAAAAAAAAATTCATTGGATTGAAAAAACATAGATTTTCTCAACAAAATATGTTAAAAGTAATTTATTTAAGCTTTAAATTTAGCCAGAAAATCTTTAAGGTTCTTAAAGTTCAATCTACAAATGCCTCAAGCTGAAAATCCTCAATGATTTCAATTAAAAACCAACAGAATACATTTAACATTTTATTTCAAATATTTCTGCAAACTAAAATTACAAAATAAACCTCATCTTGGTTATTTTTAAACCATTTTCCCGCAGTGTGACACCTTAGTTAATTTTTTTCTGTTCCTGATTCGGGTCGGGATCCGTTGCCTACTTTCGGGCACTGCGAAAAACTTTTTAAGTGCCAAAGCAAAAGGCGCCGAATTAAATTAAAATGGTGGGGGAAGCACACGAAAAGAAATATCGGCTCGTGTGCAAATAACAGAGGAGGGATTCCCGGCTTCAAATTCAATTTAAGAAGCATAGTCTCCGCTTTCCTCCTCCTTTTCGGCCGACAATAGTTAAGCGGAAATGTAAGTCCCCGGGGGCAAAGGCAAAGGCAAAGGCAACAGCCTCGACGAAGCCATCACGGAGCCTTGGAAGTGTGTCAAAGTACGTAAAACCGGCAGGGGAATCAATCGAATCGAAGGAAGCGAAGCGAAGGACTCACTGGGAAGCGAAGGCGAGACGAAAAACCAAACAGCCACGAGCCATAAAAATGGGCCAAAATGAGTGGCTGAGACGTCAAAAGAAATTGAAATGGAACTCAAGCAAAAACTACTTTGTTTGCGATTAGCACTTGGCCGGATTAATGGCGAGAGGAGAGGTGGTGGAGAGGGTGGACTCTGGCCCAGGAAATGAAATGTGTGTCAATATATTGATTGAATAATGGTCTACATATTGACAAACAACTCAAAAGGCACTCGACATCGCCAGACTAGAGACGGCAGCCCAGTCAGCCGGAAGAGAGAGTCGCAGGAGACAGGACACCGGAGAGTGGATGTGGAGGGTGGAGAGGAGCGGAGGCCTAAGGGCGACGGAAACGGAAGCCACGCACCATATACAGACTCCCACACACACTCACACTACCCCACACAACCCCACATACTCGTGTATCTACGAAGCTGTCGAATCGACAAATGCAAAGTGAGACATCAAAAGCATTTCGAGTGCGTCGTCATCAATGTAAAGCAGCTGCCGGCATCCCAAGAATATTCCTATACGTATTCGTATTCGGACTCAGATTTGGCTGGAGATGGAGATGGAGACGTAGACGTCGATCTCCGAGATGAAGACGCTCCCTAGACGAAAAGGAGCCAAGTTGGGGGGCGTTGTGTAACACGTGTTCCTTTAATTAGATAAAGTTTGTTTGCATTACAAACATACTGGCAGCAATTTGCCTCTGTGCTCAGTTGTCGATGGCAACGCTGCTCCAAGTTTTCTTTTTCCCTCCTTATTTTTTTCTATATATATATATAGAAGATATACATATATTTATCTGCAACTCCCCCACTTCGATGGGGGGAAGGGAATATTCCCCAGTGGGAAAAGTTTTTCGCCGGCATTCTGGAGGAGCATGATTGACTGACGCACGTCTAGTCAAATAAAAATGGCACATAGAAATGAAAATGAAAATAAAAAATAAAAATACAAATAAAATATGCCAGCAACTTGGTCGCTCTGTGAATATTTATGTAAATAATTCCATTGAATGGTTGCAGCATTTCGGCATTTTGCTCATTTGCGTGACGCTTCTCCGCAGAGTTTTCGCAGAGTTTTCCGCCGTTGCGTAAATATTTGAACTTTTCGGCTGCCTGTTTATTTCCTCTGTACCGATTTTCGCTTTGAGTTGTCCGAACTTGAAATTTCTGCAAAATATGTACTCCAATATATAAGTAGACCCATTCGTTAGGCCTCATTAGCCCTGGAGGAAGGGAGGTCGCAAAATGTTCAATTGCAATTTAAGCTGGCGTAAATCCCCATATAATTCCATGTAAAATATGTGCACTGCATGCTTAACGAGCCGAATGCCACACTTGCGAAATCCCCCTACAAAGGGCCTTCTGAGATTTCAAGGCTTTCTTCCGCCCCTTTCTTTGGCCGGCGCCTCTCTCTCGCAGTCGCTTTGTTTGGGGCTTGTTGTTAATTAAAAGCTCACAAAAGTAGGTAACATGCATATTACACACACTCACACATGCCGGCTGGCCCACTCTCAATTGTTGCACATATGTGCAGTGAGAGAAAAAAGGGTGGGATAATTTGTAATTATTAATTTAAAATATGTATTCTTTTAAGGTTTCTGAATAAGTAATATTTATATATAAATTTATATAATTTAAATATGCTTAAAGAAGTGAGAGAAAACTATGGAAATTGTTGGAAACTTTAATTCAGTTTACTTCATGAATACCTACTTGGGAATTATAAGCAATCTAAAATTTTTTTTTTTAAATCTTTTTAGTTTGTATAATTTTTGTACCTGATTACTTGATTTGTATTTCTTTTTATTCCATGAAAGCCCCCAACAGCCCAGTTTTTTTAATAATGATCTTCCAAGGCTCCTCCCATATTTTTTCTCAAGTGTATTAATTCAGCCTGAATGCCCCTGTTCCGTGTGTGCTCTTGTTCTTCGTTTTCCTTCGACACAACAATGAAATGGCGACCATTGAGAATGATAACAATGAAGGCCAGAGCCAGCACAGCACATAAACTTGCCAAGCAAACACAAGGAAAGTGCGCAGCAACAACCATAAAAGCAACAATAACCAGTAGGAAAAGCGACAGCAACAATGAAACACACTAACACAAATCTTTATTTAAGCATAACACAAAACATGACAAAAAAAAAAAAAAATAAGAAGAACCAAAAACCAAAAAGAAGTAAAGAATGACAGAAAGAAACCAATTCAATGGCGGTGAAGCCCGCAAACACACACACCGAAAAACCCTGAAAAGAAGCCACCAAAGAAGAAAGAACCGGGGAAAGCGCGGGGCCAAGGGCCGGCGAGTGAAAAAATTAGAACAGTCAAGCGCCTCGGGATATGCAACACATAAAACTTGCCAGGCAAAGCCAGGAGAGCGACTTCAAGAGCCTTCAACTTGCCCCACTCTTTGGATTTTAGTCCTGCAACACTGGGGGAAACGTCAAGAAGATTTTATTATTTACTTGATAATGAGACAAGAAAATAAACAATCAATCGATCAATCTTCCGAAGCTGTCCTATGACTAGTTTTCTCAGGAAATAATTTTAAGAAGTCCTTGAATGAACATGTAGCATAAAAACATTCTAATAAAAGAAATATATTTTGTTTAAATAAATTAAACTAGTTTTTCTAATAGATTCTTATTAACCAAAGACTTTAAATGTGTTTCCTTGCAATATATCTAAGAAACAAAGATTTAACTTGTTAAAATTCGCAGGATGTCTCCTGTTTTGCTTTTTTAAACCCCAAAATAATAAATTTAGATAGAGTTTAAAGGCCAGATAATCCAATATCATTATATTCATCTTCCTAAAAAATAAAAATCCTAGTTATATCCAATACTCTTCAGCATTTTCTCCATGTAATATGGTGACACAGCATTGGGCAACTGGATGGCCAGCCATTTCCGCTTCGATGTGTCCCGTTTAGTCGGTTGGCAGTTAAGCCATTCCCTTCCACATCCTCTCGATGCCAGTTTAAACTTGGCTTGGCACGGCCTATACACACGCATACTCACGTACTCGATTTCCCTCAGTCTGCGGCAAAGTTTTCCTTTTTCCTGACTCCGACTCTGGCTCTGACTCCTTTGGGGCAAAAGGAGCAGGAAAAGAGGAAACTCGAGAGAGCGAGCGAGTGAGGCTGCCAAAAACTTTGCATCGCAAACTTTTCTGCATATATTTTCCACAAAACGGATGCTTGTTTTTCATGTCTGCTGGCTTATTTCGTTTTGGGGTTTTCCATTTTTAGGTTTTTTCTTCTCCACCGCACCGCACCCCCCGTCCACCGGGGGGCATATTCACTTAGAGCTATGGCTATAGAGCTGGAGAGAACCCCTTTGGCCCCGGCGCCCTTCCAATTTCAAATGCTTTAATCGCAATTTATCAAATTGGAAGAGGCCGAGCGGGCTGAAAAGTTTTTGGGCCTTGGAATTGGGGCATTTGTTAGCGTTTAATTTGTCAGCCATTTGCTTAGTTAAAAGTTTTTCATTTCCCATTTACAATGCGAGTTGTAACATGCTCGGTCTTCTTTCTTTTTTTTGGTGTGTTGTGTTGGGAAATGTTCCTGGTTTATTTCTCAAAATAAAACTGAAAGTCCGAATGGGAGTTGTTTTGTGGGGATTTATGGAGTAGATACATGGGCATAAGCTAGTAAATCGATATATTTATTATACGAATTCTATGGAATGAAATCCCACAAAGCCCTGCTTTTATGGAATGCGATTGTTGTAAAAGGAACAAGAAAAATTCTGAAATATTTAAAACTTAACTGAAAAATTCCTCAGTTCTTCTGTAATATTTGTAATACAAATTTAAGATCTCCTATGATGTATAATTAATAGTAATTCCTAATTCCTATTTCCCTTCCAGGCTCTCTTGCCCATCAAAAACCTAATGTGGATCACGGCTAAGCGATGAGGCAACGGACACTGGCCACCACCGCAGCATGTCCTTGTCTGAACGGAACACACCCAGCCATGGGCAGGGAACGGGATCAGGAGGCGGGACAGGGACAGGGACTGGTACGGGGACAGGGACGGGAACAGGAGGAGCCACTCATCGCCAGCGACCGCCGGACGTGGAGGAGGCACTCTCCTCGATGCTGTGGACGCCCTACGAGCGTACTCCCCTGCCCAGTTCGGAGGAGGAGGCCGAGGAGGAGGAGGACGATGACGAGCGACTCAACAGGAAGCTCCGAAAGTCGCACAGCAGCTACGAGGCCTCGTCCTTGGCCTTAAGCCACCATCCATCCCACCAAGGAGCATTACCCCAGCACCACCTACCCCTATTAGGACACCACCACCACCACCAGCTACAGCAGGACCTGCTCCTGGCCCTGCCTCCGTGCCCCGTGCCTTCGTTTCCCCCATTTAGTTTAAGGGCCTTTGATGAGGCCATCGCTGGCTTCGATCATTTGGCCAAAGGCGGTGGCTTCTCTGGTGGCAGAAGGAATCGCTATTCGTTCCCCTCTTACCAGGGCAGCCCCTCCCGAACCCTCACCCAGTGGTGCTCCTCGGCTGCCACCTCAATCAAGGAGCCACCTTCCTATGAATCACTATACTCCGCCGGTCCACAGAAGGGTGGGGCAGCTCCTGCTGTCACATCCTCCTCCCTGCTCGGCAGGGCCAGCGCGGAAGTGGCCCGCGAACCATGTGATAGATCGCAACGATCGCCAAAGAAAACAGCAGCAAAGGAAGAGGATCGGGATCGGGATGGGGATCAGGATCAGGATCGGGCGGAGGTCGTATCCAAGGCTGCTCTACTAACGGCTAATGTTCCCGCTGGATTGGGTCTAAAGCGCTCCTTCACAGATGACTACATATCGCAGGTGAGTTTTTGTAAAGGAACAAATAACAGAAATAAATATAGCTTAAGTATTCTTTAAATAATATAGAAAAGAAAGTATGTTCTATAAAAAACCAGATTAAAAAGAATGTAAAGAAGAAAATTCCTTATGTCTTGCCATTGATCCTAAAAAGGTTCATTCAGCGATCAACCCTTAAGGCACACATCTCATCCTGAGAGCTGAGTTAATATACCTTTTGGCAAATACCCTGCTCTCCTCTTAGGTGAAAATTTGATACCTTACCCAGCTGAATCCCTTTTCCCTCCTCGATACTTTCAGCTGCTTAATGGAGCACCATCAAATTTGATGTCAAGGGTTCAACACAAAGTGTTTGGCGCCGCCAATGGGAAACTCTGTGTGGGACTCTGACGCGGAATGGGAGCGCCAAGTCGAACTGTCGCCTTATCGAGCCCATTGACAGCCTCGTACTCCGTTCTCCGTTCTCCGTTCTCCTTACTCCGTACTCCCTCTCCGTATTATAATATGAAAACACCCCCTTCCCCCCTCGCCCATATTGTAAGCCCCGATAAGGGCTAATGCTTCACTTAGGCCCTTAAGTGCCGCGCTAGCGGATAAGCGCCATATGTTGCCTATCAGTATCGAACTCGGGAGCAAAGGGGGTGGGGAGGCCCGGGGCGGGGCATTGTTTCCACATATATTAAATTTTATATGCATATGCATAAAGTATGGCATATAGCATAGCATAAAGTACTCGCATAGGGGCTCGCATGTGGCTGCTTTTGGTGCTTTTCGTGCACACTTCATAATTTGTTTATGCGGCGTCAGCGAAACGGAAAATTGACCGCACAAAAATGACAAACAAAGCACAAAGGCGCTGGGAAGGGGCTGAATATACATACATAGAAGGGGGAAGGGAGGGAAGAGTGCACGATGCACAATGGTTTTCCAAGGGGGCTGTGGAGGTGGGAAGAGCGAAACACAAAAATATCAATTTCAGCTTTTACACAACTCTCTTCGGTGTCCGATTAAATGCAATAAATTCAATGGGATTTTTCAACGCACATCAAAGTCTTGCAAAAATATTAAATATTGACATAATTCAGGAAGGCCTGCAGCCACATGTCCTTTGTGCCAGTTGTAGAATATAGATAATTTATATATATTTATATTAGTTAGTTCTTTGCTGAGCTGTCAACTAATCCATTGGCTAAATAAATCTTCTTAAATGTGGTCTTGAGTGCTTTAAATAAGCTTATGAAGACGAACTAGTTTTCTTTACTTTTATATAAAATAACTGGGTTCTTCTTTCGGGTAAATATTAGAAAAGATACACAAATTAATTTAAAGCTGTAGTTTACTACTGAGATTAATCTTTTCCCAGATCAAGGATTCCCCTAATTCTTTGAATACAATATATTTATTATAGGAATCATTTCATATTTAAAGTACTTTCCATCAAAATAAATGCAATTAAATTCTTTAAACTGAAAATCACACTAAAATCGTGTCATCATAATACAACACCTAAAATGGTGATGCACTAAACCTGTTACATAGTAATTTTAATATCATTCTTGATGCTCAAAACTCTCCCCGATTTGATGGCATCAATTTTAAGAGACTTCCCCCACCGAAAGGGTCATTTAATCTTGCCCCAAAAACCGGAGGGGTATTTCTAATCCATTGCCAGTGTCAATATCCCTTCATGGATGGGCGAACTTAATAAGCGGACTGACAAATGGAAAAGTCTTCTTCTACACAGACTGTCGCTCTTATTTTCCCCCCAGTTTTCCAGGCCACACATTCATACGCTTGGCTTTGACGACTGGCTCATGACGAGAGGTTTATGGACAAGAAGTAATGAAGTTGCCAGTGCTTTTCCGCCCGCTCCAAGTACCGTTAGCCGAGGATGAGTTTTGGTTTTTCGGTGTGCTTAAAAAAAAAAAAAAAAAAAAAGAAAACCCCTTCCGCTGCTGTCATTGCTGTTGCTGCTGCTGCTGTGATTGCAACGCACTCGACAGCGACGCGACGCAATCACAGCGCACAAGAGTGAGCAGCATTGGAACAATATGAGTTCGAGGCGGTTGGCGGGGCTAACAGTAAATCACATTATATTTCTGTGACGTAATTAATGCAAGTAACACAGCGTAACATAATTAGAACCCACATACACAGAGCGAGCACGGGTCTGTAACCCACATCATGTCGAAGGGGATTGGGATTGGGGCTAGGGATCGGGATTGGTACAGGGATTGGGACGGGGACTGGGACTGGGACAGCTTTATCAGCACAACACAGCAGAGAACCAACAATTACTTGTGACGGTTTTATGTTTATGCGTTGGCTTAATTAATTCAATTAAGCGCACATTTATGCCCCACGCCGGCGAAGGATACTCCACGGGCACCTTTTTGCGAGGGCAAAATAACGACAGCTCGGGGTAATCCCCCGGCAATTAGCATTAATTACGACTTGAAACTTAAATCTTGTCATACGCTATGGGGAAACTTGACTTTCGCTGGGTTTTCACTTTCTCAGAAATAACGTACTAAGCTGGTCAATTTTTCTATAAAAAAAATATAGAAGGAGTCTTTTCTGAACCTATAAATCATATAATATATATTCTTAATCAGCATCAACAGCCAAGTCGATCTAGACATGTTTGAAGGAAAACAATTTTTTAATTTTTTTCACAATTTTTCAACGTAAAAAATGTCAAAAAATTCGAACAATTAAAATTTTTTTTAGTCTTACATTTTATATACAGACTTTTTAACCTTTTTGGCTTAGTTATGGTATTTTTAAAGTTTGATTTTTCCACCAAAAATGAATTGACAAATATCGACTTATAATCTCATATTTGGAAGCTTTTTATTTTATAAATAATTAAATTTTTTTTTTTTTTGTTTTTAAATCAATTTTTAAACCTTGATAATTCCTTAATTTTTAATTTTTAATAAAATTTGTTGTTTCTAAATATTTATATACATTTTCCATCTCTTCTCAAACTCATTATATCTCTTTCTTTATTTTCCCACACAGAATTGCGCTTCATTCACGCCAGCAACAACAACTGCAACAGCAACTGCATTGGAAATTGCAACAAAGCAAAGCAGCAACACTGAGAATGCAACAACAACAGAAACAAAGACAGAAGCAGCAACACAAAGCAAAGCAACGAATGCGGGATCACAACAAAGCGAAGAAAATTGCATTATCAATGAACAGAGCGGTGATGAGACAGCAACAACACCAAGACTACCCGCAGCAGCAGCAGCAGCAACAGCAGCGGCAGCAGCAGCAGAAGAGAGCAGAAGAGGAAGCGAGGAAACCAGCTCAGTGGCAGTGCAGGTCACTCAACCTGTTTCCTGTGCCCGAAGAGAGCAAAGAGAGGCGGTGAGAGGGCCAGCAACACCGAGTTTCATTAGCAACACGAGAAATGCTAGCAACATGCCCGCCGAGCACTCGCCCTCGCACTCGCACTCAGCGGCGATCAGTTTCTCGGCAACATTCGGCGCGGCAGCAACGGCAACCAGCGCGGCGGACTGCTACTTTCCGTATCGCTCAGTGTACGACAGCAAGAGTGTGCTGCGGCCCAACAAATGTCTGGCAGAACTCGAGCGTCTGTATGCCGAATTTCGCGCGAGTGAAAGCAGATTCGAGCGGGGACTGAGCCAGTTGGACATAGAAAACGCCAACGAGATGCGTCTGAATGTGCCAGCCACTGCCACAGCAGCAGCAGCAGCAGCAGCTACTGTTGCAAGCAGCAATGGCAACAGCAACAGCAACAGCAGCAGCAGTAGCAGTAGTGTTTTTCTCAATAGCGATGAGCCCAAGAGCATCAGCAACATAGCTGTGTTGCCTGCGGCAAAGGAAACTCGTGCTGCAACAACTAGCAGCAAGTCCTGCCAGCGACAGCCGAGTTTAACGATCCAAGTGAACAACAACAACAACAACAATAATGGCAACACTACTAACGGTACTAATAACGGCAATCGCGTCTCGGTGGCCTCCTCGCCCACAAGCATTGTGAACAACAACAATGGCGTGTGCGTTGTCAACTGCAGCTACACCCCCAGCAACATTGGGAGCAGCAGCAGCAACACGAGCAACACTGCCAATAACAACAACAACAACAACAACAACAGCGTGGTGGAAATCAATAACAAAGTGTTCAGTGCAAGTGTACAAAATAAGCTAAATAATAATAATAATCTGAATAAAAGCAGTGTGCAAGCCGATAACAGTGTGAATATAATCAATGTGAATGCCAGCAGTAGCACTCCGCGCACCTTCACCTCAACGGAATGCCAAACGGATGATCTGAACGCCAGTTCATCAAGGGAATCCCAGCAGCAACAGCAGCAGCAGCAGCAGGATCAGCAACAGCAGGCGCAGCAGCAGCAGCAGCAGGAGCACCTGCAGCAGCAGCAGCAGCTCCGTACACGTGAGCAGCGGCGCAGGGAGCGAAGGGAACGCAGGCAGCAACAGCAGCAACAATTTCCCCCTCACCACCCACGACGTCATCATGGTGCAGCTCCACCCCCGCCAACCCAACCGCAATTACACCCACCCCCGCATCTGCATCATCCCCACCCCCATCCGCTACCCCATCCCCATCCCCTGCCACACCCGCATCCCGCTGCCATGGGCTTGGCCAGGGCTCTGCTGCCGGACATCCTGCATCCTCATTACCCGCCGCCCTACAGTGCCCTGCCCGTGCCCGTTCCCGTGGCAGCAGTGCCGCCCCCGCCACCACCCGTAGCCGTGGCTGCTGCTGCATCAACAGCAGCGCAGCAGCAACATGCAGCACACGCTGGCCATGCTGCGCCGCCGCAGCCGCCAGCACTAACGTCCGTGATTTCGACGGTGCCACTGCCGGGTCCGCTGCCGGCTCCGCTCATGAGCGATGGACGCTTCACTCTGCCGCTGCCCATCATGCGCAGGTGAGTTTCAATGGGCAATGTCGAAGCCCTCTCCCATGCCGGAGACCAGAGACCAAGTCCCAAGCCCATTCCCGGCCAGCATCGATCACTCCTCCGCCCATTGCCTTCGCTGGGACGCTCCTTTGTCGTTTTTTAGCCAGTCTCGGGTTTCGCTTCCCTTGGCCTTAGGAAAGTGCACTGGGAAAAAATTTTAGGGATTTTAATTGTAAAATATTGGGTTTTATTATGTTAACCAATCAAGTACGGAGATTTGAAGCCCTTGAAAATGTATATTCTCTAAGACAAATTTATCTAAAATTGTATGTTAATATTTATTAATTGTAAAATTCGGTAAATACTACATACATTTTATTTAATGTGGTCTGTCACATAACTCACAAACTATTACCTAATCTTAAAAACGGAACTGCTTCTTAAATAATCTGTAAAAGCAAGAAAAAATCGTTTAGTCTTGCAATTTACTTGGCCTTGTTTTCCACATAAATCATTAAATATTAGCTTGTCTTGAACTCTGAAAGGTATTAAAATGTTATATATATTTTTATATATTTACGTAGTATTCAAATAACTTTATTAGTTATATATCAAATTCTGCGAACCTTGGAAGTCAAAACAAAAACATTGCCATATTTATATAATTAATTAGTAAACGATAATTTAGAATTCATGACTATCAAACTTTGTCTTCAATTAAGAGATCTTAATTATTAAAAACTAGTTTTGCAATTATGAGTTTTAGTTTATAGACTAATAAACTGAGACTTAGACTTAGACATAGACTTTAAAGTTAGCCTTTTGAATTTAAAAATATTTACTAAAATACAAGGCTATATTTCATATACTATTTCTACTCCCCAGATAGTTCTTTCCTTTTCTACTTGTATCTAAAAGAATTTATAAATATTTTTCCTAGTGTCCGTATTAAAAGTTACTAGAATACAAGGCTTTATTCTTCTACATATATCTTCCTCTTCTTTCCTTTTCTACATACATCTCCAAATATCCAAAATAAGCAAACATTTTCCCCAGTGTCCATTTCGACATTTTCTATTACCACACACTGGCTTTTGTGGCGCTCTTCCTGCTTCGCTTTCGAGTGTTCGTGTTCGTGTTAGACGGGCCAGACATTATAATGATGGTAATTTTTATGTCAGTAACAAATTTCTTGCATGATTTGATTCTCCACCTCTGCTCCGGCCCAGTCAAAGGCTAGACCAGGAAACCAGGTCCGAGATCCCGGCCGGTGGTGTAAAAATTAATTCTCAAACGTTGACAGCTTCCAAGAAATTAACAAAAACCGAGAAGAGAAGAGTGAATAGAGTGAGCGAGTGAATGAGTGGCTTTAATTTAAAGTTCAGCCCGGGCCGGGACAGGGGGATACAAAAAAAGAGCCAGAGGTCGAGCCATTATTCTTGGCTAGTTTTCGGCGAAAACTTTTGGGTCTCTTCAGCCTATTCAGCTTTTCGGCTTTAATAACTCATTTTTATTATAATGAGTTCGGGCTTATCTGTAATTGCACATCTAGCGCCGCAGCCGGGCTTTGTCCTAGCCACAATTCCGCGTCTATATCGGACGATGATGGCCCAGTCGCTGTTACCAGTTTCCCACGCATTTATTGCCCGGAATACTGAAATACTTATCTATAGTTGGGCATTGGCAGAACCAGTTTGCTGGCAAATAATCGATGCCGCGTTGTACTCGAACTTGTATCTCTGTATCTGTATCTCTGTAGCTTTAGCTCGCAGCAGCAGCAGCAGCTGAGTCGCTAATGTAGCTGTATCTGTATCTGACGGATGCGCGCGCTATCTGTCTAATGGCCTGCCTAAACGTCTCGCAAAACAACAACAGCTTCCCCCCACTCCCCAGAATCCGTGGAGCATTCGAACGTTTGACATTTTCAGTCAAGAGCAAGCCGCCAGTCGTGTTTCACAATTTTAATTGTGTTTGCCCATTGAATAATTGCAAAACTGTGTCAGGCCAAAGTGTGTTCGCCCGAATTAGCTTTTCTTTGTCTCAATGGGAGGGAGAACAATGAGGTTGAGGAGGAGGCGTGGCTCCCACCTGATTAGCATATTTATGAGCATCGAGTTTGTTCTGTGAGTCAAAGTTCCGCCATTAAGTTAAATGTTTGCGCCGTCGAAAGGGGTGAGGTGAGGTGATTAGGCAGGCAATATGAGGCAAGTCAGGCAGATTTATCATATATGAACCAGTCTAGAATTAATGCCACTTAGTGGGGCGTATACTGCAGGCTCTGTGGGGTGTGTAAAGTCTTCTCTAGAACTTATCTACCAACAAGGCTAAATGTAAATTCAGGGAGGGTTTACTTTCTGGGGACTTCCCTGCAACCTTATTAGATATTCCCCCCTAAGCCGCTTAACTTAGTCCACCTCCCCCTGCCTCCTGCCTGAGGTTCCGAGATAATTGGGTCGCTTAATAGAGATCCCTTCAATCGGAGTGTGAACAGCATCCATCCCTCAAAGAAAAGGTTACACTTTTTTTGGTGCCCCAAGAGAAGAGAGAGCTCAAACAACAAACCGCAGACATTATCTGCAATTTTAACACCTTCTGCCTTCGTCCCAAATTAACATGCTCTTACACAACACTTTTTTCTTCTCTTTGCTACCTTTGCCGAAAAAGGTGTAAAAAAAGCGAAAGTTTTTCTGCCTCAGCTTTTTGGGGTATAAAAAGGCAGGAGGAGGACTCCACTCGACTTCGAGCAGGAGTAAAAGGGTCGCCTGGTGGACCGTGTATAATCTTTAAATCATTAAATAACCGAACGAGAAAAAACACGGCCAGCACACGAAATTACCGCAGCAAACTGAGCCCGAAATGAAAAATGACAACGGCGAAAATAACAAAAATAACAAGCAACAAATTCAGAGAGCAATAAAAAGGAAACGTGATGCCGAACTCACGTTGCCCCGCACTACGTATAAATCGTTGTAATCATTTTTGTTGTGTTTGTTTCTTATTTTTGCCTCGGCTTCTCCTCCTCACTCGCTGCTGGCAGCCTTTGTTTTTCTTAGCATTTAATTTTATTTTGAAACTCCGCTGAAACCGAAAACAAAAGCCAAAGTTAAAACAGACAAAAACGAGAGACAGAGGCGGTAATAAAATCACTCGAGACGAGAAAACCCGTGAATGAGAGACAGAGAGGAGGCACTCAGGGCGAGAGATCGAGGAGTGCAAGTTGCTGTCTTTTTTTTCGGCTACTTTCACTTTCGCATCCAGATACAGATACGTATCTGAATCTGTATCTGTATCTGCGGCCCGGGCTTAAGGTTAACGCAGGCCAAATGGCCAACGGCTTATCATAAATTTGGCTTAAAGACACTCACTCATAACCGAAATGAACTCGAACTTGAAGCATAAATCAAAAGCAATTTAGTTAACATCATTTGGACGCGTGTATCTTTTAATAATTACGACGCTGTGGCATATTGCTAATTGCCTGGATTAGGGATGTGTCGTGAAGAAAAATCGGGTGATTAATATATTAATGATATCACCAAATATCATTTTATAAAGGAAGTATTGATATATTATCAAACTTACCATAATACTTAATTTTTTTTTTAACTTTTGGTAAATATTTGATAAATAAATTTTTAAAACATCGATATATTCATCAAAAACGAAATCAAACATCGATATACTATCGAAATTTGCACTATCTTTTGCACAAACTATCAATTAACTTCAATACACATATTATTGGTTATTCCTAGCTGGATTCAATTTAGTTTCACAATAGAAGTACCGATATATATCGAAATCTTACTCATATTTAATTATCTTATGTGTATATCGATCTTTTTTCAAATCATACGATTTATAAATCTTTAAGATATTGAGATACATATGGAAATCACCATTTAAAATCGATAGATTATCAAAATTCCTATTTTCTTTCCAATAATTTATCGATTTTAGTTCATTTAAAGATCACTTTTGTCATCCCTAATAGTCTTCAAAGGCCGCGTCCTGCTCGAGGAGATGGAAACCAGTTTCAGAGTCCAAATACCCCGAAACTGTCAAAAATATACACAAATTTGCATGAAGAGAAGTGCAAAGTATCTGCAAGATACGCCAGCTCGATATCGACATCGATGATTCAACCGCAGTCATGCAAATGAAAAAGAAACAGAATCAGAAACAAAACAGAGAGAGACAGAGAGAGAGAGAGAGAGAGAGAGACAGAGAGAGAAAGAAAGAGAGACGGATGCAAAACCAGATTTCACCCGAAAAAACAACAAGACAAAAACGGGAAAACATAAAACCGAGCCAAGATCGAGTTGCAAGTCTGCTGAACCCTGGTCTCCCAATGAAAAGCTACTCGGACGATCTCTGGCGGGGATTCTGCGTCTTTTGGCGGGTGACACACTTTCCGCGGCAGCTGGAGCTGAATCTGGAAAATTGAGTGATTTTTCATAAATTTCCAGCGAGAAAATCAAAGCCCCAGAGCCAGCAGCACTCGACACTAGATGTTGATGCTGCTGCTGCTGTTGCTGCTGTTGTTGTCGGTAGAACTGACCAAACAACTTTCCAGTTTTATGGTCTTGCAACTGCCAACTTCTGTCCTGCTCTGCTCCTGCTCCTACTCCCTCTCTCTCTCGGTCTCTGTCTCCAGCTCCGGGTCTTTCTCTGATTTGGCGGCGTTGGGTTTATTTATTTTTATAAGCGAATAAACACAGGCAGCAATCAGTAGACTCCACTAACCGACCACCGGCATACCCTTTAAGCCACTTCAACTCTGCTCCATTCGTTCCCAAAAAAAAAATAACTTGTCGCTCCAGAAGAAGCCCCAAGAAGCTGGTCGCAAAACGAATCGAATCGAAACCAAACGAAGCGAAGCCAGCCGAGAACTTACCAAAAGTCAATAAAGCCAATAAAGCAAAAAGTTGCCATTCTCCAGTCGAAAAGATATGGGTAAGAGGCGACTTGATGCACAGGGAAAAGATTATAAGCTTAAAAATACTTTAATTATTTAATAAATATATGAAGGAAGTTGGGTTTATTTAAAATCAAAGTTTGTAAGTGAAGAAGTTTACCCACAAATTCATTTTTAACTTTCATTTGTTTTAATTACTCGCAAAAAATATGGGAAAGATTTAGTAGATTTCATTTCCAAGATTGTAAATGAAGAACTATACTTTAAGCATACTTTTTTTATTGTCAATTATAATTTACTTTAAAATAAAGATTTTTTATTGTCATGTATTATCTAGAAACCGAACAAAATCCAAGGATATTCATTATAGTTGCGCCTTAAGCCTTAAGTTGTTTTTTAAAAGTGAAAGAAATGTTATGAAAAATGTTACAGGTTCCCAGTTTCCCATATTTTTACTGTTTACTTTATTCCACAAAGTTCAGAGCTACATATTGAAATGGAATAATTTAAAATAATGGAATTTGAATCCAATGCTGACTATATTTCTCTCCGTGTACTGGCCATACCCATGCCCAACCGAATTGCGGTTGTCTACTCCAGCTCCAGCGCCTGCCTCTGCTACCTTCTGGCCTTCTGGCTCTGTCTGTGTTTGTATAGAAAATGCATTCGGGCCAAGTTGAAATGAGCCGGCAAAATGCAGCAGCAATATCAGAAGAGGTAGTAGCAGCAGTCACAGCCACAGCAGCAGCCGCATCACAAAATAGACGGGCCAAGTCGCAAACAAGTTGCCAGCGAACGAACAACAGTCACCGAAATAGAGAGAGAGTTGCCGGCTGATGCGATTTGGCCAAAGGGCCCAAAGCAGACCCAATCTTCTGGCTTATTAAATTGTCACCCGAGTGCATTCGATTCGAATCGATTCGCTTTGGACTTCGGGATTTCGGGTTGGGGGGAAACACAGTCCCCGTGTGGTGGCCCCGAAACCGCAAAATGCCAAATCTAATGGGGTTTCGGGCCCGTAATTGTGCCACTGCAATTAAGTCTTGCTAACTGTGGTCAAATTGTTTTAATAAGTTTTTAACTGCCATAAATGAGCCCGGCCTTGAGCACTGGGAAACGCGGCTGGGCTCTCTCTCGGTCTCTTGGTTTTTTCATTTAGCTGGTTTCTAGAGGCTTTTGGGCAGATTTTCTGTTTGTTTTTTTTCAGTCTTTTCAGTTCTGGCCATTACAGTTCAATGCCTTGGGCAAAGCCGAGGAACAAAGCCTCACTCATTGTGAATTCAGATTCTGAAATTCGCACAAAAGCCCAAACAAATGGCGGCGTTTGATGCAAATTCGGAATGCCGAGCAATACAATACAATTATTCCCATGATGGGCATAATTTTGAAATAAGCGCATAAATAAGGCATAAGCAAACACTATGCAGGGGCCACTCCCCAGAAGAAGATAGGGTATATCGGGTGGCTAGTAATACAACAGGGGAAACACGTGCCCTCTGAGGCACTCTTCCCCCTAACGAGGGTCTCGGTGACAGGAAGGAGAATGGCTTGAGGTGATTCCCCCTCTCCCTCAACTCCTCAGCCGGGGTATCGAGTTGGTCGAGAGTGGCAGAGTGGCTTTCCTATCTGTGCTTTTATTTTTTTTATTTGTGGCTGCTGCGGTTTTAAACAAAAGTCCATAATTTATGTTACGGCTAAGCTTCCCTCTTCTGTTCCTCTCTCTCTCTCTTTTATAATTTTATATTTTTGCTGGCTTTTGTGCAATGAACTGAGTTCGATGGGATTGGCAAACAGGGCGTGTGTGTGGCATTGATTTGGAGAGGGGATACTAAACCATATAGACGGGTTCAGCTGAGTTCGGTTGGCAAAATCCACAACAAAAATTGTCTTTAAAAGGTCTGACTCAGAGAGCAGACCACTTGACCCGCATTACACCCTCATGTGGGAGTGCAATTTCCCTCTAGCTTTTTTTTTTGCCAAATCTGGTTGAGTAATTCAGCCAGGCGGCAATTAAAACTAAGGCTTAAAAGTCGGCAATTTTTTGCTCAAAATGTATCTCCGATAATAACCCTCTGACTGCGAATCTGACTGGACTGACTTTGGGTCTTTCCTTTGTACCTCTGACTGGGCCATGAGGTAATATGTAGTATTTGGCGAACCAGTTTTTGTTTCAGCCTGCCTTTTGTGTCCGACAGATTTTCGGGAGAAAGTTAACGATTTCTCAGCTTGTTTGGTTGCGTGGATCTCTTGATCGATGGCCAGTAGGTGGGCACATTTGCCTATGAATCGTTGGAGAAACTCCCACTCGGCGATGGGTCCATTAAGACGGTCACTTCCTCTAATCAGGCTTAAGAAAGCGTGTCTGCTTATTGCCCCGTTATTGATTCGTAAATTAACACACAGGGCAACTACAACAAAAATATCAAATAGATAGATAGATAGATACCCTATTTTAATTACAAATTGAGGTACTTTCTTGCCACCACCCAAAAATAATCAACTATTCCCTCTGACATCCTACTCTGTGTGTTTGCCTTCAATTAACGTTTACAACAAATGCAAACGCTTAAATATTTAAAACCAATATACCAAATGCGCAAACGTAATGAGGGCACAGGAAACTTAACTCAACTCAACTCAACTCGGCGGGGAAAGCGCTTTTTAATGGCAGCATTTTAGCTTAAACAGTGTAGCATTTACCCAAAACCAATTGCCAGACAAGTGTGCGCTACTTCCTGCTCCGATTTTCCCCGATTTTCACCATTTTCCAGCTACAGATACGGCTCCTGCCATTGCCACTGCCACTGCACTGTGTCAACTGTCAACCGCAAAATGTGCGCGCTAAAAAAAGGGCAGCAAAAAAAAAACCCCAAACTTGCAGCAGGATGCCATTATACAGAGGGACGTCAAGGACCGCGAGGAGGGGCTAGAAGGGGGTGACCTCTTGTATCTCGCACTGATTTCAATTTAAAGTGCAATGAGTTTTGCAGTTTCGTGGCTGTTTCAGTTGTCGCTGTTGCCGTCAAAGTTGTTGCCAAAGCTTATTTGTTCGTTGTCTGCAAATCTGCTTGCCACACTGCCAAACGCACACATCCACACAAAAAACACCACACGGTTAGATACATTTGTAAAGTTTGTTTATTTTAATAGTACCCTTTAATGGGGGGATTGTTTAGGGTATTTAAAATATTTTATATACCTGATTTTGTGTAGCTATGAATGTGAGAACTATGTTCTTAGATGTGACAATTTATAGATACATTTTATAACGAGTTTCTGACAAGAAAAGCCGCAATCGAATAAAGAAAACAGAGTTATTTAAATATTTTTTAAAGTAATGATCCTCTGATTCGGATACTGTTACCGTTTCCTCATTCTTGTTAAAAATTTAATAACTTTCAGTCATGTTTAACCTTAATACCACAAAAATATTCAGTGCTTTACATGTATCTTGCAAAACCTCCTCATCCCAATCAAATACACATTTTAATAGTATAGAGTTAGTTTTAAATTAATGACTAGGTATCCCTCTAGTCTTAACCCTCACTTCATAAACTCCATCCTGCTTATTTTGGAGCTTTGCAAACTAAGGGCAACAAAAAGCTGGTAGCGCGTTTCGTAAATTAATTAAAACATTTAACAAATGCGCGTGTGGCTGTATCGTATCCTTTGTGTCCTCAGCACTTGAGCAAATAAAATGCATAATTTATGTTACTTCTTGTTTTTGCTACCAGCACCCTCCCTCCCCCTACCCCTCTCCTTTGCGTGTGCGTTTCTCATAATTACTTAGACACACACAGCCACACTGGGATACGATACACACGGACGGATGGAGGACAAGGGCAAACAGAGACTTACAATTTGTCTTGGCCTCCCACGCGGCGTATGCGTGATGTTTGCGCCACGAAGGGGGTTGCTGTGCTGCTTGAAAATTCGTTGCCAGTGACAACTATAAATGTCTTGGAAACGTCGCCTCAGTATTGGCATCGGCGGGGGTCGTAATTAGAGAGCACGAGCACTTTCATAAGCCAAACTAATGGAGAAGATGCTGAAAAATCACCGCCCGAACCTCAGGCTCAGTCTGATGGTAAATATGAGAAATGGGAAGTAACCGCACGAGACAAAGGCGGTAATTTGACGCAGCTGGGAAACGGCAGCAACATCAGCAGCAGCAGCAGCAGCAGCAACTGTTGCAGCCACAGCAACAACCAACACACAACACACAACTTACAACACAAACAATGCCGCTGCGAGTTGACGGCCCAACTAAAAGTCAAAACAAATAATTTGCTATAATAACTAAGAGCGTGGCCAAACAGCTGAAAACAAAAGCCGAGGGGGCGATGAGCAAAAAACAAAGAGAAAAAAAAAACGAAAATAAAAAGTGAAAAAGAAATGAAAAGAGCTGGAAAGAAAGGAAAGAAGAAAGACAGGCAAGTGGCAGTGAAACAAGGCAACTCGCATCTCATCCCAGGCCATCTCCAACTCAACTCCCGGCCACAAAAGCCAAGGCATAGAGAAAACTTTCTCCCGAGCTAAACGCTCTTCATCTGCATGTGTTTGTGTTGTGCTTGGGGTGTGTGTGTATTGTGTGTGTGAGTTGTACTTGGCAAGTTAAAGAGCCCAAGATGGGTTTACCTCTTCTTTCCCTAGTGCAAAAGTATCTTTTGCCGCAGCCGCAACAGCGCTATTAAACGCACACTTGCGTCGACTTTTCACACGCAGACAAGCCGCAGCAGCAGCAGCAGCTTTTCCCTTGCTTTTCCTCCGCGCAATATCCCTTGGCCAAGTGGATGCAATTTTTGCATTTTACAATGCAACTTTTGCAAATCTCGCACAGCTGCGGTTAGTTTCCATTTACGAGCATCGAGCACCGAACTCCTCCTCCTGTCCGTTCTAGAGATAGAGAGATATTCGTACAGCCCGCATGGCCATAATTTCGTTTGGTTCGTTCCGCTTATCGGCAAACTGCAATCAGCATATAATTTTTGCCCAGCCGCACATAAAAACGAATCGAAACGAAGGAAACACTGAAACTGAACTGAAACATGTGGCTGGACATGGACACCCTCATCGTATCTCATCGTATCTCATGGCCATGGCCCCATAGTTCATTTGGCAGACCCTCGATAAGGCGGCGGGCAAGCAACCCCCTAGGGTATGAGTCTCTCATTCTGGCCTCTGGATTCCGGTCTCCGGTCTCTGGTTCTGATTCTGGTTCTGAGACTCATTCTCGCTGCGAAACTCACTGACCAGTTCGCAGTTCTCTGTGTCATTCGCCAGAAAAAAAGGAAGGGAGACATGGAAATGGACATGAAAATGAAAATGTTGCTGAACGCAGGCTCAGGAAATTATGCGTAATGAAGTAAGCACTTTCTGCGGAAAAGGGGGAGTGTGTTATCGGGCCGAGTGTGTGCGAGTGTGGCGATTGTGTGGGTCTGTGTTGATAGCTGGAAATTGCTTGTTGGACGGACAAACGAAACTCCCCTTGCAAAACCGCCCCTGAGGAACAGATAGAGAAAAATATCACTTAAACTAATATTTAGGCATATATTTCTTCAGTTTATAGAAAGGATTCTTAAGGTTAATTTCTGGAAATATCTCTAGATTAAATATGGAATTAATTATATTTTTAGGGATATCAGAATTATAAACAAACAAGAAGTCACAATAATAACTTTCAAGAGGAAATGTGTACAATGAAATCAAATTTCTTGTCATTCCTCACTCTTTTACTCTTGAATTGATCTATCACTGTTCCTGAAATCCTACAAGATCATAGTAGAACTCCCATAATTTCAACTTATTTTCAACATTTTTAATAATATTTCTCCCTCTGTAAATATTGCTTTCTGCGGCCAGCTCGGGTAGTTTTTATTCGCTTCGTTTCCGCGTCAATTTCCTTTAATGCGCTGTGGCGTGATGTCCCTTGGCTGGGTCCGGTCCGAGATACTCAGGCCCCGGCGTACTGTATCTGTGGCTGCGTGTGCCCGAGTATCTGCCAGATACCCTGGGCTCATGTGTATGTCTCCCATATAACTCTCAATCAGTTTTGCGCTTTATGCGCATTTTTATGGCTTTTGCTTGTTGTCTTGTTTTGCGCTTGTTGCTGCCGCACTGCCTGGCACTGTATTTTATCTACGTAATTGAGTTCGTTTGCACATTAGCAGCAGCAGCAACAGCAGCAACAACACTCACAGCAGCAATGTCCAGCCTAGAATTATGGCCAAAGTAATTGGCATGCCATGTGTTCACGCACTGCCCAAAAATGATCAAATTTCACATGATTATCCGCTCGATTCGATTCGAATTTCGAAATGAATTAGTTTACGCTGTCCTTTTGACCTGGTAAATCAGATTTTCCTCATCCAAGAGCTACCATTATGCCACATTATCGTTATGGAAATTCTATTAAAATTTAACGGCCTCATGTGATAAACAGCAGCCTTTGTTGACTTCTTTAGTTTATGTTACTTTACAGAGGTAATTGTTATGGCCCGATTCTTTAAGGCCAAATGAGCCATCATCGATCCACAAATAATCAAAAACTAATTGCCAAAAGAGCGGCCAATAAATGGACCAGGTAATGATAATAATGGCAAAGAGGTAATGGGCCAGTTGCGTGCCGAAAATACTAAAGGTGCTCTGGTCTTCGCTCCGCAGAATTCGGCAGGTTATCGCCGGTCAATACAAAAAAAAGAGTTGAATGGAGTGGAAACTCTAGCTGAATCACGACTTTGGTACAATTTTACCCCAAAACGAAAGCAATCCAGCTCAGCCAGGGAGCCATCGAGCCAGGGAGCCCACTCAGGCAGGCAGGCAGCAGGCAGGCAGCAGCTCAGCATTTCAATCAGCTAACAATCCGGCAACGTGCCGGGGGCAAGGTGTTTTAGAAGCATCGCCAGTCGCCGCTGCCATTGTGGCCGCGCTCTCTGCAAATTAGCCACATTTATGAGCATGACCAAGGCGGATTTCCACCAAGTTCCAGTCTCACACTGAGTCCCAGTCTGAGTCCCATGGATCCACCGAACTCTTTCCAGCGCACCGAACGTGTGAACGTGAATTGGTAATCGATGAGCATGGGGCATGGCTCTGACTTCTCCTTCTTCGCTTTTGGCCTGCTCGAGGGAAAAGCTCTGCAGCTCCGCAGCTCCGAGGTACGTGCACAAGGTCAAGTTGTTTATGGCCAGCACTTGATATTTGATATCATCGCCTGTGCCACAATTTGGTGTTCGTTTTTATTATTTCGTGCAGAGGGTTATGAATATGCAAGCTCAAATTTATTTGATATTGAGCTGAACGATCGTCCGTTCTCAGGTGTAGGAGAGTTCACGTTTCCGTCTATCAGGCGGCGATATATAGTATGTACCTGCTGTATATATAAAAATGTTTGCTCAGGTTTCATTGGGGAAACACACAAATGGCTTTGGCTCTGGCTGGTGTTCGAGGGGGAATATGGTAAACACACGCTGATTGTTGAGTGCAAAGTCAAGTGTTTTCTAATCAGCTGTTGGCAGCTGCTTTAAGCTTTGTTTTAAATTTCAGTAAGTTGAAAAACTATCTAATTTGAATTAAAATTAAATTAAATATAGCACATAATTTGCTAGATTTTATTTCCGCCTTTAAGGTTGGGTTTAACTCTCTGAAAAATACTTTCTCGCTTGGTTTTTAATTCTCTTTCCCCCCAATTGACTTCCTATGCTAGCCATGTTCCGTGTCTAGTAGGACATATGTAGATATATCCATCTATGAATGCTGATGATTCTTGGATTGATGAGACACCAGACACGTCTGTTTCTCTCTCACTCGATTGTGTTTCCCTGCTTTTTGCTTTCCGTTTCTGCCATCACTTTCCATTTTCGACATTTGCAAATTTGCATTTTGCCTGTTATTGAATATGTATGACATATAAAAAGCAGACACGGCATCAGCAACACCAAAACCAAAAGCAAAAGCAAAAGCAAGAGTGTGTCCCACGTATTCGTTTAATTTCTGCCGTGTATTTCATTTCAATCGCGACTTTCGCGCACTGAGCGCCAATTTGCATAGCCCTCGGAAAGAGCGACTATATATACTGTGTATATATATGGGAGACTATGGCAACCGCATTCGATCTAAGCGACATCGAATTAAAGCGGCCAAAAATTGAATATAAACTGCGTCAAAATTGAAAAGTCGAGCTGTGGCGGCGGAACGTGTCCGGATTGTCTGGACTTTCCCGGAGTGTCCGCGTCGGGGAAAAGTCTGACAAAAGTCCGTGCATACTATATATATAGATGGCACGTGACCCGGCAGGAAACATGGTCCTGGCATACTGCGAATTTAGAGCCAGGTGGTCCACGTCCAGGACCAGTGGGTGAGTGGGTGGTCACGCCCCCTCCGAAATTGTTTAATAGAAAAATTATGCACTGATTTGTATTTGTCTTAATCTAGCTCCCTTTCTTTGCCATCTTCGTGACTTCTTTTCCGTGCCATTTTCATGGTTGGATTGAGGTGGAAAAAGGGAATGCACAGGGAATAATAATTGTTTTAAAATTTGTGTAAAATATAAGATAAGGTAGAGCAGTTTTTTTTCCAGTTATCCAGAAACAACATTATTATTATTTGAGGATAATTATCCGAAGGTTTTTTGTGCCAGAAAGTGGAATACTCCTTTACTAGAACCCGAAATTCCTAACTCTCAGTGTAACTTCTCTAAACCAAAGTCAAGAATTTAAATTAAATTGACGTTTTTTTGCTCTGTGCAAGGCAGGAGGCTGAGTCTGACTGGCGCTTATGCAAATCGCAGCCAAGGAATGGAAATAAATTGCCAAAGTGTCGTCTGCAAGGGCCAAAAGGGATCCGATTCAAGTCGGAGGACAGCGGCCATAGCCATGGCTATCGATGGCAGCAATTTCCGGGCGGAAAAACAAAAAGGAGCCGAAAACGAAAATGCTGGCTTTACATGGCAGAACGCCTCCTGCTCCTACTCGTCCTCCTCCTCAAAAGACTTGTCGTAAAAACAAACTCCAGAAATCCGCCGCATCAAATTGGCTATGGCCGGAGCGAAAACAAAGGAAAAACTCAATTGGAAGCCACGGCACTCGAAAAGCCACCGGTTGAGGAGGGGAGGTGGGAAAATCCAGTTACGGTTTTACAGTTTTCCTTTGCCAGGATTTTCTCCCTTTGGACCTCACGCATAGCATTTACTTTCGAGCACTGTGAAAATCCATCCCTAAACTGCAAAACTTTCCGCCGCAATGCCCCCGGATCCACCAACAACCATTTGGGGGCACTGCGATTTGTCAACGATTTCAAATCGGTTGCATTTTTATTGGCTTTGGCTCCGCCTCTGACTCTGACTCTGTCTCGGCGTACTGGGTACTGGAATTTCATTTTATTGGCCATTTCGGTTGACCTTCGCGTAAAGGGAGAAGAATTCCTGGCGAGCGGATTCCGCAATAAATTGCTCACGCTCGGCGTCCAAAGTTTTTGCATAACTCGAGACGTTTGCTTTTATTGGCTTTTCCTGCTCGCATTTCTTGCATATTTGAATTCGATTCGAAATTCAATTTGTGCAGCGATTTCTGGCACCCCAAATGTTCTCAGTTCGACGGGGGTTTATTTTTCACACTTGGCGAATATCAGAGGCCGCGGCACACACAGGCCCCGAGGTCATCAGGTGTCATAATCAAATAAAACTTCCACTTCAAATGGCGCAGTAATTAAGCCAAGAAGGGGTTCGAGGGAGGGTAGCAGCCCCAGAAATGTTTATTAAACAACAGCGTAATGAGTTGTTGACCCCATGCCGAGCATCGCCAGCAAATGTTGCGATATTCTTTTGTTTGCTTGGGTTAAACGTTCCCCAGCTCCCCTGCAATCGATTCTCGAGAGTTCAAAGCGGTTCAGCGGCAGCCTCTCCGATTGATTGCGAATTATTTGCATATTGTAACGCCTAATTAAGGCGACAAATGATAATGAGAGTGGTTATAAAGGGGGATATGGTTGAGTATTATGAGGAATTTGCTGGGAGATTCTACTACAAACACAAGTTTAACAACTGAAAACCAGAGATTTTGTATTTATTTTATTTATATAGCAATCTTTTCCTCTACACACATCTGCCATTGTGCACAGCTTCCTTTGTTATCTCAAATAGTATCTGTTAAAGTGTTTAAACAACCGCTTAAGCACTATAAAAACGCTTCTTCAATTAAGCAAAACATATATAATAGTGCATGAACAATTAGACAAAGATACAGCTGAAGATTACCAGCGATTTTCGTGCTCCACAAATCAGATATTCCCCGGTGGCTGCTTAAGTATCTTGCGGATACTTTTGAATCATAAAGATTTGAGTCACTGCGACGGGTTCAGTGAATCACCACGGCGAAGAACAAAGGCCGCCCTAAACCGACACCCGTGCTGTCAGCCACTCTCGAGGGCATTAATGTATTCTAATTAACGACAACTCCCCGATAGCATCTCATGGGTGATGAAATTGTGCTAGTTGAAGGGCCCGCATCTCTCTCGTAAAAATATAAATATAATAGCTCCCCACTGGCGCACATAATTTTTGTCCACAACTTTTCCAGTTCCACAGTTCCCCCTCTCAGTGAGGCGGGTTGAGTTGAGACAAAAGAATCCATTGGGTGCTAAATTAAATCACTTGAAGATGCCACTGCGCGATATTAAAAGCGCATAGGATTCGAGGGAAATCGCTGGGCAGCGGAAAAGTGAAGGAAAACTGTGGATTTGGTCGGGGCGAATGGTGACCTACATTGTGGCTGCCATACACTTTATATTTCTTTTATTTGTGTTTTTTTTTTTTTGTTGTTTGCCGTTGGCAGCGTGATTATTGTTATTGTAGCCCATCATAGGCCACGGACTGCGACAGCAGCATCAGCAGCATCACAGCAAACCTCATGATGAGCTAACGAGCAATTTAAGAATTTAATTTATGTACGTACATATAGCGACACAGATACATGTCAGGCCCGATCCCAGTTCGGGAAATGCTGCAACAGCAACAGCAAAAGCATCAAGAGCCTAATGACACAGCCACTTAAGCGGTGTGTACAGCGAAAATCAAGAAACTAGGAACTAAATAAAAAGATACTTTAAAAAGGAATTAAATAAATTATAAAATATATTTCTACTTCATTTGTATATTTAAGAAAGACCTTTCATATATTCAATTGTATTTCTATTTTAACTCCTTAAAAATAATTTATTTTCCCTTAACTAAAACCCAAATGAAACCTATTTCCCTGACCTCTGCTGTCTGTGTGCGTTTGCGAGAGAGCGCGCCACATTGGCTGCGGTTCTTGCAGCAATGTTGCCGTTGATGCTGCTGCTGCTGCTGCAACAGTGATGTCGCGTCGGCAACATGTAAAAGTAATTGCCAACCCGGATGCTGGGTTGCTGGGATGCTGGCCATGGCTCTGGCTGTGCCACATGAAAGCCAGAAATTAGAAACGGATCTCAAATTAGAAATGCCTCAGACGCGACTCCAGTTGTCGTACTCGTTGCCTCCGTCTGCGTCTCCATCGTTGTCGTCACGATGTTTGGCACTTGTTCCCGGCCTGCAACTCATCCAGGCGTCCTCCCCCCCACAAAATATAGTATGTATGCATATACGTGTGGGTGGGCGATGTTTTTCTACATGCACACACTTGGCACGCTGCCCTATATACCAGATATAACAGAGAACTCCATGAGCAGAGGCAGGCGAGGGTGGAGAAACAGGATGCACCCTCGGGGAGCCATCCGTGGGCGTCAATTGCTGGCAACTCTGGCGTTTTATGCATCCAAAAATTGGCAATAAACGCTGGCCAAAAACTTTGTCTGCACTGTTTGCACTTTAAACAAAAATCGTCACTTAAATTTGAAAGCATTTGCGAGAAACCTCTTCCACCTGCCTGTTAAATCCAGCTGCCAGGGCTGCTAGTACTTTCCACGAAATTGCTGGCCAACATTTTAAAGACATCTCTTTCCAAGCAGCATCTAAAGTTTAGGTGTCATCTGAAATTACTGCCCAGCGAGTTTCCAGCGAAATTTAATTTTAGGTGTCGCACCCCATGGAAGAGTTCTAAATTTAAGAGTTGCGTTGCGCGAAATTTCACCAAATGCACAGGGAAAAATATTGCTGAAAATAAACCAGAGTTCATAAACGATTTTAGAAACCTTTTTATATTGTAACCTATAAATAACCAAGGAATTCCTGAATATAAACCAAAGATTAATCCAATAAATATGATATCAAAGAAGCTAGAACTACACAAAACCCTTTTAAGATAAACTTATAAAAGAGTTCCAGTAACATTTTCTTTTATAAATACCTTATAAATTTATAAATACCTTGGGCAAACCTTAAGCTATCTCCAAGGAAAACCTAGAGATTCTATTTCAATTATCTTAAATATTTTCCTCTCAGTGCATCTATCGCCGCAGTCAATGGACAGCGCCAACTTTGCCATATAATCTTTTACACTCGCATTAAAAGCTCACTTGGCTCACGCCAGAATGCGGGGGAGTGGAGCGTGTCAGCCAACTCCGACTTCGACTTGGACTTGGAGGCAACTCCTCCGACAACTCAACTGGCAGATAGATAGAGCCGCTCTCCGTTCTCCATTCCGTTCCGGGGCGCTATCAAGTCGTGTGCTCGAGTTACGCCCACCAGAAGACAGAGGAAGCCCAGCCTAGCTGGGCTCTTTAAGGTGGCTCCGAATTAAAGACTCAAAGTCTCCTAGTATTCGGGTCTCTCTCTGGCATCAGTCAAGCGTCAAAGCGTTTGCAGTTAACTGGAAAAACGTTGCCCAAGTTTAGAGACTGACTCGCTCTCCGTCTTTGGCAGTTAGTAGGTCAGAAGTTTCTGCGGCTCTGTGTGAAATCGTACTCCCCTATACACCTAAAAATACTTACGCTCGGATACTCACACACTTAGATACCACACACTTGGATACTCAGATACTCAGATACCCAGACACTCAGATACTCAGATACTAGTACTCTGTAGAGTACCACTGGCACCTATATAGCACGAGTGCTATACACCCAACGTGACTTTGTCTCTTTCGCTTGGATATTTTATTGCCGTCTGCGAGTCTCGCTGTTTGCTTTCATTTTTATATGGTTTTATATATATCTATATAATGTAGATACATATATATATGCGGCAAACAAACAGTCTCAACTGCGATTTTAATGCCGGGTGAATGTCATGTTCTGAGCCCGAGTCTCTATTGCCACTGGTTTTCATTTTATGTCTCTTTAACCCACACACACACTCTTTTTCTCTTTTTTTTAGGTATAAAAAGAAGCGTGTTTGGGCATTTATTTAGCCGCCTTTTCTATGACATTTCAAAGCTACGGCAGTGTCATGAAATTTAATATAACACCGCAGCGATCTTCTTTATTAGAGAGAGAGAGATAGAAATTATTTATAAAAGTTTCCCACACAGAAAATGACATGAATCTATGCATGTGAGTGTTTATTTTTCAATTAGGTTTGTGTAAACACTAATTGGATTATTTAAATACATAGATTTATACAGAATTTGAGCTCTAAGCTTAAGATTTTTCTCCGTACGGTTTCCCTCTCATCTTTTGAACTCAAAATCCCTCAACTTTACCCCAAAGAACAAGCAATTCCCCCAAATGTCTGCCCAAATTAACACAGCTTGTACTTAGTTGAAGCCCCGAAACCCTTCTTGCCAAAACAACAAAAGACCGCAAAACAATGAGGGAGCAAAAACCAAACAAAAAACCCAACGCAAAAAAAGTTACTATTACAAATCAGAACTGCGGCAAAGTTGAAAAGCGCGCTGTAATTATGCCCTCATTCGGGCTGGGAGCTGGGAGCTGAGAGCTGGGGCGGAGGAAACTCTGTGATTGAAAGTTGAAAATGGGTTTTGTGGCCTAATCCGAACTCCAGTGGCAGCCAGAAATGCGCTTTGTCAGTGACTGGGCCAGAAATTTGAGGCTGGATTAAAACGTAGAGCCTTGGCTCTCCATTGCCGGTAGTTTTCGATTTTTTCCCCGCTTTGTTGGGGCTGTGTGTGCCAATGTGCCAATGTTAATACGCTTTTCCAGCTAATTATTTTCATTTGCTGCCGCCCGCCGTGATTGCCTCATTTTCCACATTTAATTACATAAGTCGAGGTGAAAAGAAAGGAAAACTGAAACAGAAACTGAAACTGAAACTGTAACTGCAACTGAAACCGAGAGCTAGAGCGAAAAGAAAAGCCTCAAATGAATTAAATAAATTATCAAATATTCATGTAAATTAAATTCAACACGAATTTCGCTTTCATTGTCTGCCATTCGCTGCCTCGTTCGCATTTAATTAGTTTTCCACAGCGCTTTCGTTTGATTTCCCACAAAGGAGCGATGCTCGGGGAATTGCCTGATAAATAAAATTAAATTTCCATTAAACTTTGATTAGGCCTTCTTCTGCCGATGGCTCTCTGTGCGGGTGCGAGCTGTAAAAACATGAATATATTTCCATCGCCTTTGATAGTTGCCAGCGGAAGTTGCTCTGATAATAAAAAAGAAAATATCCCACTGCTGGGCCTTATCGTAATGAAGCCGTCTTTGTCTCCCTCTCTCTCTCTCTCTCTCTGTCTCTATCTCTGTCTGTGTCGCACTGCAAATTGCTTAATCAATTGGAAACTGTTGTTCACTCGCATGCAAATGTCAAACTGACAGCTGCCGGAAAGGAAAGCCAGCGGCGGCGGCGGGGAGCGAAGGAAACGGAAGTGCCGCCATTTAAATGGAAACTCTCTGCTGCAGAAATGAAAGTTCAGCGATAAGTACGAGTAAATAAATTCACGCTCGCTCGCCGCCTGGAACTGTGTCAATGTTGCTGGCAATTACAAATTGCAATTAATAAATGAAAATTAAATGCAGCCGCCTGATTGAATAATTACCGCGCTGACTGACTGCCTGACTTAACTGAATACTGAACTGGCTCGCCGATGAACACACTCGCCAGTAGCTTCTAAGCCTTCGCTAGACTTATAAAGCCCAGGCTGACCCTGAACTAGTTGGAACAGACCCCGCACATATGTATGTATGGTGGTTACGGGGGGAGCACTGAGGGAAAACTTATTATACAGCATTTGTTAGTTTTAAATTTGTTAGAATATTTAGTAATGCATATATACATATATGCAGAATCAAGTTTCTTTAAAAATTTGATCCATGTTTTTGAATTTAAATTATATATAAAATATTCAACTCGATTAAGTATTTGTTTTTTATAAATATTTTACAACATTTATGGAAGTCTTGTATGTATTTCATTTACTACTTTACTTATTTATTTAATATATAACCTATTTAATATATTTTCCTCAACTTATTCTTCATTTGAATTCTTGAAAAATTAACCTTCAGCTTTTGTTCTTTGTAAATATATTAGAATACTTCTAGAAGCTTTCTTAGATGAGATGCATCTCTTGTTTAAAACCTTCCTTTGATATATACAAATTTATTTGCTATTTCCTTCAACTTATTCTTCATTTAAATTCTAGAATTCTTAAAGATTTCGTTCTGTGTTCTTTACTATTTATTAAGCATTTAACAAGTACGCAGTTGCAGTGTTTGCTCGCATGCCAGTGCGATTTACTACGATGAGTTTTAATGAGGCCCCTCGCATATGGCAGTGCAAATGCTAATGGGTTATAGACTGAGATTCTCCGATTTTGGACCGCCTCTAATTTGTATCTAATCAATCATCCGCTGCTTAGAAGCACTCGGTCGCGATGGGGGGCCAACTCTGCAGCTCTTCCAGCTGAGAAGATACATCGATGTAGTTGAACTTTTGTCTCCGCATGGGGGCCCTGACTCAAAAGTGCCGCACTATGGGAGAGATCTGCGAGTTGAAGTTACATAAAGAACCAAGATCTGGGAACGCATGTCATTAGGAGGTTTTGAAATAGCAGCAGAGGCAGCAGAGTTATTGTTCCGACTTGGTATTTCTGCGCGCTCATTTCCGAGAGAGGATGGTGATGAGCCGGCGATGAAAAGATCAAATTTATCATGACACGACAGCTGATGAAACATTCATGCCGCCGCATTATGGGTGTCAAAGACCCCGAATCCGAAAAATACCCCCAGGTTGGTGGCTTTCCCAGGGAAACACTCCTCTCTCTCTCTCTCTCTCAATATTTTGTAAGGGAGCTCACATAAAACTGTGAAGCGAAATCCTTGGCCAGCAGCGAGAACAGCATCAAATTATTAAACATAAATTTCCGGTCGCCCCATGTTTACGGATGTATGTTTGTGCACGTAATTTTCCAACAATTTATCATCTTTTTGTGTGTGGCGGAGCTGCTTCAATGACACAAGCAACAAAGCGCCAGACGCTTTTTCCCCAACTCCAACTCCATCTCCGTCTCCGTCTGCGCCTCTACCTCGTTTCCCATAAATATTTCCTCCTCTAATTGTTTGGCAAGGGTTGCTCCGTCTCCGCTCCTGGCCGTATCCTAATGAATTTACGCACACACGTCCCTTTGCCTTTGTCGCCTGTGCCAGCGTCTGCGGCGCATAAATATTGTCCCTTCTACTCGGCACAAAATATTTTACGTCGTCTGCCAAGGATGCCCGCCAAAGGATGCCCGATCCCTTTTAGCTCCAGCTTGTTTCGTGTCGGCGGGCAGTGCGCAAATTTTTGGTCTTTTGCCTCATAAATCATCAAA
Source organism: Drosophila tsacasi (assembly GCA_018904565.1). Taxonomy (NCBI): domain Eukaryota; kingdom Metazoa; phylum Arthropoda; class Insecta; order Diptera; family Drosophilidae; genus Drosophila; species Drosophila tsacasi. The sequence continues at coordinate 75,036 of JAEIHY010018505.1, forward strand.
TTACAACAATTGCGCACTCGCTGCGCTTTTGTGTAGGGAAAACCGACCGAAAGACGGAGGAGGAGGATGAGGAAGCCTATCCTCCTGCCACGAGACGCTGTGTCCTGTGCTGCCTTTTGCCAATTTGCTGCGGACGAAAACATCTGTTGTCCTTTCGCCGCTCGTCCTGCCACCTGCGCAGGGAAATCCCGACCCCCGTTTTCTTCCTTGTCATTTTCCAGCTGCAAAAAAGAGAGCCTCGCTGAAAATCTGTTTGCCTTTTCTATTCTTTTCCAGATCCCCCTCGGAGAGGTCCGGCAAAGGCTGCTGCGGCCAGTGGTTCGCTGGACCGCCACTACGCGCCCTCATTGCCGTCGTCGCCCTGGGGGGCGTGGCCTGCGCCCTCGGCGGAGCGGCCTTGGGCGCCACGGGACTGGCCGGACCGCCCAACTCCCACCTCACGGCCGCCCTGCTAATGATTGGTGAGTGCGACTTTTATGACTATCTATAAATTTGTTCTAAAATATATTTATAGGAGAAACTTTCTAGCTAAAGTAGAGCTGCACGAAAAAATTGAATTTATGGGTACAATGGTGCTCCAATTTTTACATCAGTCATGAATTTAGGTTTATGGGGTTTATGAAAAAAATTATATTTTATGGAGTTTATAAATAAAGAACTTAGCAACAAATAGTGACAAGTACCTTAAAATGGTAGTTTGATATAAAAGATTATTTTTAGAATGCTACGGAATATACTTGCAATTTATTATCTCTTGAAAGTATATCTAAAAGTTTTTAATCAATTCTGTTAGGTACTAAATTTTATGGAAATTTGTTCCCTTTGTTTATAAGTATACCTTTGTTACCTACTTTTGAAAACACCTTTTTTAAGAGTTTCCAGATTCTAGTGATTTCAGTTTAAGTTTCAGAAAGAAATAACCATATGTTCACTTGATCAGCTACTAAAACTTGTCAATTGGTTTTAAAAAGGAAATAATCTTTCCCTAAACATTATTCATTTAACATTTTCAAAGCTCTGATAGTTAAACTTCAGTTCTAACAAATTATTCACATTGTTTTCTATCGCCTTAGATTTTATTTTACAACTTTAATGCATTCAGTCCCCTAAAATGTATTTCTTTTAGTTGAAGCTCTAATTTGTAACGATGATGCCAAAGAGGGTCCCGCCCTCGTCCCCCCATAAAATGTATTCCCTTTCAAGGCTGATTTAATGTTTTAAGCTGATTTTCTACATTTAATGGCGAATGGCTGGGTCATTTCGGTATTTGTCCAGTGCAAAGCAAACTGGGCATGATTACGCAATCTGGCAAATATCGAGCTGGGGGAAAATTACATTAAAGTCGGCGACGAGCGCCTTTTGATGTTCGCCATTCGCTGATGTTTACACAAGTCATGGGAGGCGGTGGAAATTCCCCCTCAGAGCCGGTGAAAAGGCCGCTGCTCCGTGTGTTTGTTCACAATTGTTACAATTATAAATGCCATTCGCTGTTGAGTTTTTCTTTTGAAAAACGAGTAGGAGGAGGAGGTGCTGGTGCTGGTGCCCCAGTGTCTGCGTCTGTCCGGTGTCTGTGTACCTGGACTGGCTTTGTGCGAGCACAAGAGACTGCCACTATGCCACATCTGCTGACCCAGTTCGAAGAACAAACAAATTTGCAGCCAGACAAGCAAACTGTCAATATTAACAGAGCATTTAGTTCCGTTTGCGATTTCTTTGGCCAAGCCAACGCTCTATTTGGCCAGCTCAACAGGTGATGATGGCAGGGAAGCTATCCGTAGCAGGAGTTCCCTTGAATTAAATGCACTTGGGGGGTAGCTTTATTTTTTTGGGTATTAAACCCCCCATTCGATTTGATTCGATTCTGGCAACTTTTTGGGGCCATGCATGAATCATTCATTACGTAACCGCAGAAAGCGGGGCCAAGTGCAGAGTCTACTTTACGAGGTTTCTCGTATGCGACGTCTAATCAATTGCCGGCGCGTTTAGTTTAGCGCTCGCGAAGCGTGACATTGCGCCATTTTCGGCGGCAATTACCCAAAAGTTTTCAGTTTCCAGTTTTACGGAGTGTGTGTGTGTGCGGCAGCATTTTACATAATTTAATGGCAATCAAGGCAGCCAGTCAGCAAATCTCCAACTATGCTCAGGCCATAACGGAGTCGTAGTCGGAGTAGCCGGGAGCCGGGAGCCGGCGGCCGGCGGCCTGGAGAGTCCCACCATCATCATCATCATCGCGATGATGACAATGGGCGAGGTCTTTGGCTTTTGCGGCAAGATGTCACAATGTTCATGACAATTTTCGCTAATAAAATCGTATGCCAAGCCGACAAATTTGCCATGATGACATGCTCCAGTGAGTGCCAGGAGAAAAAGTGAAAGTCGGAGCGGCATGATTAGAGTCAAGCTGAGGTTTGAGTGGGCTTAATCTAAGTAATAGGAGAGAGAGGGAGAGAGAGAGCTCTGGAAGGAGAAGATTTTGAAATATATTTTAAATACTGAAATGGAAATTTGCAAATGTAAAAAAAATGCTTTTAACAAGCTTACCAAAAGAAGCTAGAAGCTTGAAACCCAGTGAAGGAGTCATTTCCGACTCTATAAATCATATATATTCTTGATCAGCATCAAAAGCATCATTTTATGATATTTTTAAGCATTGATTTGTCCACAAAATTATGATAAGAAAATGTCAACTTTAAGTACAAATTACAATATATCTTTAAACGATTTCAAACGATTTGTTAACAGAATAAAAATCAACACACTCGGTAGTGTACATTCATTTATTTGTAGCTTACCTATGCTGGATTTTAATTTCGACATGAATATACAACCTTTGACTTCCCGACACTAACTCCCTTTCTTATTGAAAAGTAATGTCTTTTTTTAATTCTAAGAGTTAACCAAAAAACCATTGCATAAAACCAGTTTAAAGCTTAAACTCTAAACTTTTAGGCAATATTCCGGTCTCTACTATGTACCACTTTCATAAAATGAAAGCCCATAAATATTGATTGTTTCTTTAAAGTCGACGCTGTGCGGTGGTATTACCACTTAAGCCTAGAGCCGCAGTTCGCGTTGGATTTGGTGGTTTAAGCGGGTCCGTAATTGCGGCCACGCCCCCCTTTTCGAGTGGGGGCTAATTAAATCGGCCGCTAAATGGAAATTGTCGGGGCACTTGGGGGGCGTTACCCGGACTCTAGCTCCCTGAAATTAACCCAACTCTCTTTCGATTTTTCCAGGAGTCGGCGTTGTGCTGGTGACGGTGAGCGGTGCCGCCTGGCGGATGACGGCGCCGGGCGGCCAAAGCTGCCTGGGCATTGGACTGGGCACCAGCGTGGACCTGGGGCGGTGCGGCCGGAGGCCCTGTAGCCGCGGAGGCGGAGCACCCCACGGGCTGCTCTATCCGGAGTTTCAGCACCGACCGCCGCCGCCCTCGTACCAGGCCAGCATGCAGGAGTACCGGTTGAGGTAAGTTCAGGAGGAGAATGGGAGTTATGAAGTCCTGGAGTACGAGCATGCATTAGTAGGCGTGCGAGTGCCGGCGAACTGCTGGTGCATAAATTACACGCAAGGACAGCAGTTGGTGGCGGTCCTGCGGCTTTCGTTCGCCACTCGCATGTCCTGACGCAATTAATTGCATTATGCATAATTATCCAGCGGCCAGAGCGTTTTGTAGCTACACTGGGAGAAAAAGAGGACTTGAAAACTGTCAATAGCTAAAGTAAACTATAGTTAAAGGACCAAAATATCTGTAATCAATATTAAATATAATTAAAATATATTCTTTAAATACAAATTTGCTGTTTAAAGTAGAAAATTCTTGACATTATATCCAAGAACCTTTCAAGAACATGTATAATTTATATAAAAAACCTTCCGCCTTTGCTCTCAGTGCATCTATTGCCCCCACCCACTTCCCTTTCATTTTCCTCACTCGCTTTTCTGGCCGCCTTTTTCCTGTCGTGAACCAGGCACATCTACAACTACTCAACCGAATCCTTTTTCCGCTTTTCTCTCTCTCCCGCAGACTTTTGCTGTTGGACCGCGATCGCCAGAATGGCGTGGTGCGTGGAAATTCGCCGCCGCCCACTTATCGATCTCATGCGGGCAGCCTGCTGAGGTAAGTACTTCCGTTTCCGGTATAGTCCTTGTACGCTAACCACTCCTGCCCTGTTCCGTCCGTTCCGTTCCCCTCCCCCCCAACCGTGAGTTATTTGCAAAGTTTGGCGCCTGCCAAACCGCAAAATGTTTTCCAGACCGAAGGAAATCGGTGGGCGGGATATGCGAGAGAGATGCGAGATCTGGGAACTGGAATCCTGGGGGGTTGAGTCTTTGGTTTGGCTTTGTGTGGTTTTCCGAGGGTGTCAACATTGACACATCGCTTTTCGGGGGAGCCGGAAGACCGAAAAGTTTTCCGTTTTCGGGTGGCATTTTCGATTTTTCCCTCAGACTTGAAAGCCTCGCACAGATTGTCAGCAAACACACTCGGCAATTGATTCGGCAACTAATTGAAGAGATAAGGCAATCCTCCCCGAATATATATGAGCAATCCGATTGCCTTTGCCCTCGGATCCCCCTTATCCTTGGAATAAAATATCGTGAGTCACACAAAGGCAATTTAAATGACAAGGACACTTTAGGAGTCGTCTGAATGGTGGTGGAATAATTATCGCCCCGGAACGCATAATGTTCGGCTAATGAGAAAAGTTCAGTTTTATTGCCAGCAAATTACGTATTCAAATAATATTTCTATGCCCTTCAAAGCGTAGCGTAACGCAACGTAACGCAACGTATTTATGACAAATTAATTTACACATACACACACTCACCGCGCGCTGGAATATTTATAATGTGGGCAGGGCAAAGCTGATTTCCGAGCGGAAACGGAAGGAGCGAGCGCCAGGGGAAGTATGTCAAAAAGCAAAACTTATGCAAAGTGTGCGGCAAGAAATCACAGCATACTTTTAGGAGGGGCCCAAGCTGGCAAAGAATTCTGTGAAAATTTTGCAAAATATTTACACACACGCGCGCACATCTGAAGGACCTGCCAAGCCGCATAACAAGCAGAGATGCTGCAGGACACAGATGGGAAAATGACACAGAGTTAGTTAGAGAGAGAGAGGCAGCTGGGGAGCTGAGAAGCCAAGGGAAAATGTCCAGGGATACCACCTCCCCCTAGCTAGCTGCTGGCCAAGACAATTAAACAAACAAAGAGCCGGCCAAAGTGCTGCGAAAATTGCCTGTTATGCACAGCACATCGCATCGCATCGCATCAGGGACAATGGAGGCCAACGTATATAGATAGGCCCGATTCCAGCACGATGACTTACTTTCCTGTCCGGTTTCCTTTGCTCGAGCCATCTTTGTCGGAACAATTAAATGCAATTTTACATACTCCAAATTGCTTCATACAATTTGTGTGTGACTTGACTCCCGAGGACTCCCGAGTCCTGAGTCCTGAGAAGAAATCACCCTGCCACGCCCAGTTTTCCTCTTCGGAAAAGCCCTGAAGAGGGCGGCGACGGTGGCGTCTGCCATTATGTACAGATGAGCGTTTGAGTGTTGACTTTTGTGCTCTGCCGACTGAAGTGTGAATTGTCTGTGATTTGGGTTTAGTGTTCACCTCCCCGCTTGGAAGTCTCTCTGAGCCCCATTTGAAATCCCTTCTCCCCAGTCGTGCTCATGGCAACAATTGCCACAGCGGCCTTTTGTTATTTAAATTGACAAAGATGAGAATATAGGGAATCCACACACGCAGATATATATTTGTAGATATATATGTATGTGGGAGAAAAGGGAAAGGTTCGTCATATATCCCCTACAAGACTGCAAACACTTGAGGGCACTGCAAAAATAAACTAAGTAATAAAATTAATGCAAAGTCCTTAGGGATGTGGGAATTTAGAGAAATTAAAGACATCAAATAAACTGAAAATATTTATGAAAACAGAATTTGTTGTAGGTTGTACTGGAAAAAGGACCGATTGGCAGTAGGTTTATGCAGCTTAATTTAAATATTTCCATTCAATTAAAAAATGTTGTGTCCTAAACTAGAAATATACTCATAATTCCTTCTACAATTTTATAATTTAACTGGGATATTTAAACACACTTTTCTGCCAGTTCAACCTTAGATAGACATAACTCATGGCAAAAATCCAGAGCTAGAGCCCAGGAGCCAGACTTACAGTTCCTGTCTCCTAGATGCAAATTTGTGCATTTGGTTAACATATTTGCCATCCATCTCCGTATGTCCCCCGTCCCAAAAAAGGGCAAACAAAAACGGGTTGACTTTGGCTCATGTGTAAATAATTCATGCCTTTGATTCACTTACTTGCAGGGCTCCACTGACCACCCTGCGCTCGGGCATTGGAGGTGGCACTGGCGGCGCGGGAGGCACCATAAGCAGCAGCATGGGCGGTTCGGAGTACAGCCTGCCACCCAGCTACCGTTCCCGGAACGCCACGCCTGCGAGTCTGGTGTGCGGCGAGCGGAATATAGAGACGGCACCATCCGGACGACTGCTGGCCAATGAGGATGTCCACTTGCCGGAGCCATCCGTGGTTGAGCAATTGCCGGACTACACGACGCTGCAGTCGAACACGTTGCTCACCTCGGCCATTGTGGAGATAGAGTCATCCAACAGGGCGGCGGCGGAGAGGGAACGCGAAGCGCAGCCAGCAGGGACGGCGAAGAGCAAGAGCAAGGATCTGGTGACCATTGTGACCATATCGCAGTCGTCGCCCGCCGGAAGCCACAGCCACAGCCAAACGCAGACTCCTCCAAACGTAGCTGGCCAGGCCAGCGGACTCGATCAGATCGATATATTGGCGCATCTGTAGCGATCCACGGCATCCTTCAGACACGACACTCGTTAACCCAAAGGTATTTATTTGTACGGAACTCAACCTAATGAATGTAATGTAACCCCTACACATACATATATTGTACTTGTAGCCTAAGCTGTAAGATGTTTGTTGTACTTGAATGTGTTGAATTTATTTTTGTAAGCATTAAGCAGATGCGCAGCGTAGTTATTACGAATTCTAGATACATGCAATTATACCTATACATACGCCTCTCTCTACCCATTGAAGTATTAAAGTACCCAAAAAAAATGTTTCAAAAAGGAAGAAGAAAAGAAGGAGAAATGGAGGAACCATCGAACTGTAAATACGAAATTTCGAATACGAATGCATTTCTAGCAACTAAACTCTGATAAACCCAGAACGAGAGCAGAACTAAGTATATAGTGTATGTAGAGATGCGTATCCGCGGGATACGCATTCTTCGCAACGGAACGCTACGGTGACAAATTTGGCGCGCAATTTCGGAAACCACGAATATCCAACTGAATACTGAACTTCGATGTCGATTTCGATTTCTGAATGCGTTTCGCACAAACAAAATAGGTAGACCTACCCCTAATGATATGTAAGTTACGACTAATTGTGCTCGTGTGTCTTGCACACTCACTCCCCCCCAAAACACTCCCCAAACACACTCACACACGCGAGAACTAACTTAAAAGTCCTTTACTGTAATGTGCAAGGCGACGTAAACTAAACATGAGAAATAAAAAACCCAACAAATCGTTGAAAAATGCCACAAAAACCCCAAAATTGTTTTTCTTTCTCCCCCCCGAAAAGGGATGAAGGGTGTATCCATCGGCAGCCCAGTCCTGATCCTGCTTAATCTAGCGTAAATTTTGCTGCCATCGTCAGAGGCCTGTGAAGTTTTGTTTTCCTCGGAGGGGGGCGGCCTCCCAGCGATTAACACCGCACGGAAAAATGCGAAACAAACTCGACTCACACCTCAGAGCAGCCAGAGAAAAAAATACAAGAAAATTCGAGGCTCAAATGAAACCAACAAAAATTGGTTAAGCATGAAATTGCCACCGAGGTAAGTATGTATGTATGTGTACGTGCGGGGGCGAAACTGTTGCATACTTTCAGGCAGCCGGCGGAATTCGTGTGCCCAGCAAACCGGAAGTTGCCAACGATTATGACATTTCTACATTACATTTCCCCTACTTCCGCATGTGGAATGAAAATTAAGTGAGGATATTAGGGGAAAAGAAGAAAAAGCCCTCATTTAAACGCGTTAAAGATTTCGAAATTTATTCACTTTGCTGATGATCATTTACAATTTACACTCGTTTACAATCAGATTATGGATAATTTACAACATAAAATTTAGAAATAATAATAGTATTTAGGCAACCGTTGGCTTTTCCCGGTTGATCAACAGTTTTCCTCATGCTCAAGGCTCAGTTAAATTATCGCTGGCCACGGTACATACAATATTTAGGCGTGGGATCGATATAGTTCGGCGGTTATGATGCTTCAAATAAATAATATAATATGTGTGTGTGTGTGTTGTATGATGTAATTTGCTAGCTAATTCGATTTCGTGTCGTTTTGCAGTTTTACAATTTTTGATTGAGACTGATTCGTTGATTATTTAAAATTAGGATAACATATTTGTGGGCACAAGTCAAAAAACAAATAGAAATAATAATAATTACGCATTATTCACTCTGACAATTGCAATTATAAGCTCCTGAGATGCGAACGAGCGAGCTTCCGCATCCGTAGATAGTGAAGATAGTTGATGGTTAAGTGTGCGTGATCCCTGAAGTCGAACAAAATCAGCTGGCTGGCGACTTAGCGTGCATGATTCTTGCAGAAGGGACGTCCGCCCTTGTTGTAGAAGCTCTGGCCCTCCAGGTTCTGTTTGCAGAACTGTGAAAGACATTCGAAGACATTAGAAGAAACTCCCAAATAGTTTATAATTGAGACTCAAGATCACTCACCGTGCAGTTGAAGCATTGGCTATGATAGTTGTGGTTGAGGGCCTCCACCCATCGATCGCCAGCTTCCACGGGGAAGCCGCAGGCGAAGCACTTGGTGGTGAACAGCTCGTTCCAGTCGGCCTCGCAGTAGGCATTGCCATCCTCCAGGAAGAAGGGCGTGTTGCCAAAGATCTTGCCGCACTGGCCGCAGGTGAAGCACTCCGGATGGAAGTGCTTGCCAATGGCATTCAGGCAATCACCCTGAGAGGAAAATGTTTATTAAAGAAGGTATTTAAAACTGAATAAATTCAAGACCCACCTTGATCTTTCCGGCGCACTTGCTGCAGGTGGGCGCCAGGTACTTCTCAAAGCAGTACTCGCAGTACAGATCGCCCTTCTCCTCAACGAATCCAATATCCTGCAGGGGACGACGGCAGTTGCCGTTCACGCAGATAAAATGATCCGGACACCAGATCTTGCCCAGCGCCGTAATGAAGGGTCCTCTGTAAAAGTCAAATAAATTAGAATTAGTATCAGAATAACAGACATTATTACGAAAACTCGACAAAGAAACAAAAGCAAGCTAGCTTGTACTTACGAGGTAATCTCTTTATTGCACTGACAGCACACCGGCTTCTTACCCTCCTTGAGCAACTGACTTACGGCCCTTTCGTTCTCCTCCGACATGGTGGTCTGATCCTCGCTATGAGGTCCCAAGGCCTTGACGGAAACACAATACGTGGGAGAACTGTTTTGATTGCCATTCTGGCTGACACTCTGATTGCTGGCAGTGGGTGCAGCGGGCTGCTTGGGCTCTATGTAGGATCTACGGTCTGCCGCATGGTGGCTAGCCCCAGTGCGTCTCAAGTTATTCCTGAAGGCCACCGGCTCGGGGGCATCTATGGCCTTGCCGCTGTCACAGAGATCAAGTATCTTGCCCATGGGATGCTGCTGGGCGGGCAGTTCCATCTGGAGGGTCTGTTCCACTCGTGGAACCTGCGCTTGGGCCTTCTGATTGCCCAGTTCGGCGGTCTGATCTCTTTGCGGATGCAGGGCTACCACGGGCTGCAGAGTCACCGGCTGAGTGGGATCCAGGTTCTTGAAATCATCGAGATCCAGACGCTTGCGCACAATCATGGGGCTCTTGGAGAGATTGGAACTGCTATTGCTGCGCAGGCTCTGGGCGCTGCCCGCATGGGAAAGCGGGGCACTAGGTCCTCCATTGTTCGCCAGTCGTGCCTCCAACATATTGTTGATGATCTTGCCGGCCTCGTGCATAAAAGCATTTGTTTTATCGCCCATATTGATCCTGCCCACGGATTCGGCCAGCATGGAGGTGGCATCCGGCTCCTGCGGTTGCTCCAAGTCAGTTGCCTGAGGCTGGGGTCGTGGCAAGGTGGCGTAGGTTTGCGGATTAGCATGCGGATTAGTGGCCTTGACAGCGACAGCAGCTCCTGTAGGAACTGCAAACAAAACAGGCGGCAAACAAAACAGGCGGCATTGGGTTAGGTTTAGGTCATGCAATTAGTGAGGTTCTGGGTGGGATCAAGCTTATCAGTAGAAAGCTGATCCCAAAAATAACACTTATAGTTAATTAATATAAAATGTACAACAGAAAATGCTTTGGTTAATTGGTAAATATAAAAATAATCCTAAGGATATCTCTTAAAATCCTTAAATATATCTGAAATATTTTATATCAGCCGTTTAAGGATCATTCTCAGCAACAAATAAAACACAGAAACATCAGAAAACATCAATTCTGGAACACAACAAACACTGGGATGCTCTGTTCACCTGATCTGCACGTTGCAGCTGTTGCACAGTGGGATGCGCACACCGGGTCCGGCCGCCTTGTTCAGGATACCCCTGCCGCGCTTGGGCGCCGAGGTGGCTCCAAAGACTCCGCCGCTCTTGCCACCGGCACCTGCAGAATCATCCACATTAGAGTTCAAGTTCAGATCGCTTAGGTTTGGCGGAAAAGCAACGGGCGCAGCGGGCGGAGCAGCAGCTTTCACGGCATTGGCTATCACCGATTTCGGAGCAATTGGCGCTTTGTATGGAGCCTGGGCTCTGGCCGGAGCTGCAGCTGGAGCTGGAGCGGGCGCAGGAGCAGGAACTGATCCTGGACCTGTGATGGAAGCGATGGATGGCCGCGAGGCCAGATTAGGCTGAGTGCTGCTGCCATTGGTGCTCCTGAATGCCGATGTGGCCTTGTTATTAGTGGTGGTAGTAATAGCAGAAGCTTGGGTTAGGCTTTGCGACGATCTCGCGACGGATGCTGATGCTGAAGCAGATGCTGATGAGGATGAGAGCGATGAGGAGGTGGCTTTCGTGTTGCTGGCGTACGAGCTCTGCTGCACCGATGAAGTGGTGGCCTGGTAGCCTGAGAAGGCGGATCTCTGTTGCTGTTGCTGCTGCTGCTGTTGTTGCTGGAGAATGAAGCCAGGTGGTGGTGCCACTAGCTTGCCGGTGGCTGCTGGTACCGCTCCATAGCCGGGCACTGTGGACTCCACGGGCGCTGGCTTCAGCGGGAACTTGGAGTCGAAGGTGGGCGATCTCAGGTTAGGGAAGCAACCTTCACCGAGTGTGCTGGCCCGGGCACTGATGGCTTGCGACTGGCTGGTCAGGCTAGTGATCTCCTGCTCCAGGCCAGAGAGACGCCTTGCCTGATTGGCCACGAATCCGGTCTTGCCGTAGGACGAGCGGCGCTCCGTGTCCGACTGGCTCTGGGATTGGGACTGAGCCTGGGCCTGGCATATAGACTGAGTGCCGGTGCGAATCTCAATGGTCTTGGCACTCTGCGTGCGCTCAAACTCCTCGGTGACCTTGCGGCGCCTCTCGATCTGCGTGTTGCCCACCTGACTGCGTGTCTGGCTCTGTGACTGCGACTGCGATTGCTGCTGCAGCTGGGAGGACTGCTCCCGCTGCTGGACACTCATATTGCCGATCCTCTGCTCCGTGATCCTCTCCGGCTGCTGGCTATAACTCTGACTGGCCGACTGTGAGCTCTGCTCGGAGTGCGCCAAGAGCTGGCCCTGGTAGCTCTGTCCCGTGGTTATCGATCCCGTTTGCAGACGCGGACCTCCCGACACGGAGAGCAGATTCGAGGGGGTGGGCTCTGGTTCCTTCATCCTGGGCGCACGAATGGCAGAGAGCGGATTCGGTGGTGGTCCCGGTGCCGGAGAACGAGCTCTGTCCGGGAAGGGCGAGGCAGCTCCCTGGTTATAGTCCCTGGCATGGGAGGCCGGGCACTCGTCGAAGCAGAGCTTCTCCTCCGTCTGGTAGAACGGCACAATGGGCGCCGGCTTGTTGGTCAGCGAGGGCGTGTACGGCCTGGTGGGCGTCTGGGCCTGGTCCGGGCGCACGAACTCGTCTAGCGGTTGGAAAGCCATCGTTACTGGACCCGATCGATCCTCGACAATAATGGGCACCGACAGCTGCGGTCGGGCAGGGGCAAGAGCCGGAACCGTAGTCGCCGCCTTGGCCGGCGCAGCTGTCGGCGCTGCAACCTGGGCTATGGCAATGGGTCTATGTACAGTGGAGGAGTCGCTGGTCACGGGCGCCTTCGGGGCGTCCACAAAGGCCAGCGGCACGTTCTCGCGCAGCTCCTGCGGCTCCGGGGTGCGTATGGGACTCTGGGTGGGCAGCACCGTCCAGTTGCGCTGATACTTGGGGATGCTGTCCGCCTTGTGGAGGCCGGACTGTACGGCTTTGCCATGTTTGGTCAGGTGGCTCAGCGGGGAGGGCGGCGGGAAGAGGACCTCTGAGTGCTCGAGTTCTTCGGCGGTCTCCTCGATCAGCTCGTGGGCATCGAACGTGCTGCTCTGCTGGCTACTATATACAGCGATTGCTGGTGTGCGAACGGGTGCGGGTGCGGGTGCTGGGACAGGAGCTGGTGCTGGTGCTGGAGCTTGAGCTGGAGCTGAAGCAGGTGCAAAAGCGGTCGAGGTGGCGGGTGGGACTGTGGAAGAGGAGTTATAGCAAGCAGTCGCTTTGGAGCTGTAGGAGGAGGCGGTAGCGGAACTCTGAGACTGGGCGCTGGCCTGAAGGGCTTGGGTCTGGGCGAGCTGAGAGTGTTGTAGTTGTTGGGTGACCTGTTGTTGTTGTTGTTGGGTTCTTTGGGTGACTTGGGAGTGTTGCTGTTGTTGCTGTTGGGTTCTCTGGTTAACTTGGGACTGTTGCTGCTGATGTTGCTGGGTCAGGAGATGCTGCTCCTGCTGCTGGGACTTCTGACCGATGTGCTGCATCTGCTGCTGCAGCTCCTGGCTCTGGACGCACTGCTGCAGCTGGAGCAGCTTGGACTGCTGCAGCTGCTGCTGGCTGAGCAGGCTCTGCTGCTGGTGGGAGAGCTCGCGCTGCAGCTGGGTGAGCTGCTGGCCCTGCAGGCCCGACAGCTCCTCCTCCTTCATGTGGAAGTACTCCAGACGCTTCTGGTTACGCTGCTGCGCCTTGCAGTACTTCTGGTACTCCAGATCCGTGTCCGCCTCCGCCAGGGAGGATATGATCGAGGCGCGGGGCGTGGCCGTTACACTGGCCGCATTGGACACCGTGTTTGAGTTGGAGTTGGAGGAGAGTGGCTCGCGGGATGGCTGGAATGCTTGCATGGCCGCGAAGGCAGATGACTTGCGGGGCTGATCCTTCTGCGTCACGTAGTACTCCACGGACTGGGGCGGCTCCGGCCGGATGCCCAGCTCCTCCTCGTGATCCAGCACCTGAAATTCACGCTTCTTCAGTTCCTGCTGCTTCTGCTCCTCGTCCACGCGGTGCATGGCGTTCTCGGGATTCAGGGGAGTGTAACCACGGTCCGGGGCGGTGCACAGGGCGTCGCCCATGGTCAGGTGCTCCTTGGGGGTGGGCAGGTCGATCAGGTGGATGGGGACGTCCCTGTCGAAGTGACCCTCGAACGGGCGGTCGGGAGCGGTGGTCAGGGCACTGACGAAGGGCGACTTGGGTCGGTAGTCCTCCCGGAGATAGGGCTTCATGTCCATGGGCGGTGGCATGTAGGGCACGGTCTCCTCCGGAAGTGGGATGCCCTGATCGGCGGGCGGAGCGAACTTGAGCTCAAACTCTGGGGCAGTGACCATGGCTTGGGTGAGACGGGATCCGCGGGGAGGGGACTCTCTCAGGGGAGCCGGTGGCGGCGGCTCAACGGGTGCGGGTTCCGGTGGAGGAGGGGGCTGTTGCCGAGCAGGAACAGGTGCCGGCACCTCTTGGACCCGAGCAGTTTCGGCGGCCTCCGCCTCCGCTTCGAAGTCATCGCCACAGGGCCTGGGAAAGGGACACTCGACCAGGTGGAAGGGAACCTCCGGCGCTGTGGTCAGCACACGGATCATGGGATTGATCCACTCTTTGGGACTCGGGTTGGGGATCCTGGTCGGCGGTATCTGCCGCACGGGGGCAATCTCAAACTTGATCTCTGGCGTGGGCTGGAACCTGCGTTCGCTCTCCAGGATCTGGGCGCGATGCTCGATTATGAGACCCTCGCGATCCTCGCCGGACTCAATGGCCTCGGGTATGGTCTCCAGCTCGCCGGGCAGTTGAGGCAACTCCTTGATCTCGGGCTCATCGTTGAAGACGACGCGCCGGCTCGTTGGGGCAGCGGGAGGAGCGGGAGTCTGGACGGGCGTGGTCACTGGACTGGGTGTCACCTCCCTTACCATATCGATCAGCTTGTAGGTGCTCAGCGGCACTGCCAGGGAGTCCACACACTCCTGGGCACTGCGCCTGCCGGAGGCGTACTCCTGCAACGAGTCCTGGGTGCTGCCATAGTCCACTTGGTAGTCGAACTCCGAGCCGGATTGCTCCTGCATTTGATAGGCCTGAATCTGGGCGGCGTACATGCGCTGGTACTCCTCTGAGGTCGTGGTCGTGGTGGTCGATGTGGAGGTATAGCTCTCCGAGCTGGACTCCTGCTCCGCCAACTGGCGGGCATTGGCGTTGGTTAGTTGTGGGGCGGAGTAACTCTGCCACTGGGGAGCTCCTCCTCCTCCAGGGGCAGGTACTCCTCCTGCTGCTGATGCTGCTACTTGAGGCTGCGGATCGAGTTGTCTACCGTTTGCCCCTCCAGGTGGCAGCGGTGGCACTTGTTGCACCGGATTGGTAACCACCACATGCTGCGTCTCCGGCGGTGGGATGTACAGCGGTGCAGCGGTGGGCGCCTGGTGGCTATCATCCTGCGGTGGAGGCCACACGAAGCTAGAGCCACGATGCGACTGGCGGCTGGCAGCCATGGCCGCCTCAATGTCCACCTCATAGCAGTCCTCCTCCTCGTACTGAGGCTGCAGTTCCTCTGGGATTTCTTTTTTAAAGTCGCAAGAGGTCAAGGGTCAAACAGCAGGGTCAGGTGTAAGAGTGTGGAGTGTGCGTGTGTGTGTGTTTTGTTTTGGGCAAAGGGTTAGTTTATCGATCGGGGCAAATATAAGAGCAGAAAGAAACAAAAGACAAGCGCTTGTTAGTCCTTGGCACTGAGAAAGCAGCAGAGGATCAGTGGTTGAGTGGTTCAGTGGATCAGTGGCTTGGCAACGGCGACACAGAAGCAGCAGATACGAAGGCTTTTACAGACTAGAAAGGGCAACAACTTGTTCTAAAAACTACTAGGCAAGAGAGGCGGCAAAAAACAAGAGCAACTCCATTCTGTTCATGTTCAGAGTAGGTGGTGGTGGTGGTGGGTTTTAGGCAACTTAAAAACTAAGACTAGCTCGAAGCAGGACACCTGAGGAACCCTCTGCCTCTCGTGTAAGTAATGGACCGAGGGTGCTTCGAGCAGTTCAAGTGGTCAGACGGCATAAGCTGGTTAAGCAACTCAATCGAAGCAAGGCAATGACTGGATCGGAAAAGTTTTACCCCCAACCAAGGCCTTTGCAAACAGGAACCCCTCCCTCCCCAAAACCCCCTCGCAATTTGTTGACAGACAAAAACAAACGGCTGTATATCGGGCCCAGCGATATATAAAAGAGGGAAAATATTAAATATTGCGATACAACAATAGTCGTCGTCGTCGGAGGCAGGAGGAAACGTTTTATGCCCCTCTGCCGAGGCAAATAAATTTTTTATTTCTTATTTTCAGAGCCATTTTCATGGCGAGCAACAATAAACACACGCGTAGGAGGAGGACAGCTCCTCCTGCTCCGCTAGGCACACGCATATTTACTTCCATTTTTTATGGGAACACGTCTGCCTCGAAGAGGAGCGAGAGAACAGGACCCGGACCCCTCCCCCCTTTGGCTGTGCGCAAAATGGCGTCGACAGGTAGTCATTGGATTTTATTATGCATAATTCGGTATTGGCTGTAATTTTGCAGAAATTGAAAATGGCAGAAACACACGACCAAAGCAGGGACCAAAGGGACCGTGTTTTCTGTGGCAGAAACAAACGAAAAACGAGAAACGAAAACGCAACGAAATTATTGCCGCAAATATTTTGTCATATCAAAAATGTTGCTGGTTGTTGGCAGCAGCCACAGAAAGTTTTCTCTTTCGGCCATAATAAGAGGCCGCCGGGGCCAACAAAAGTTCTGCTTTATGTTTATTATTTCTCTAGC